>JAQGBT010003212.1:0-20453 GCA_034698585.1 Disparrhopalites patrizii | reverse complement strand
TGTTCCAGAAAAAGCACAAAAATTACATACACATATACATACGTACTAACACACTTCACACATTACACTACCGCACAGCGGGGAATCGATACATTCGAAAAAACCGGTCTAGCGTGTGAAGGCGTGGCCTAAAACCGTTATAGCAAAAAGGAATTCACAGCGGGGATTCAGAAATTTGGAAAAACCGATATAGCATGTGTGGGCGTTGCCTAAAACCGTTATAGCAAAAGATATTTATTGGTCGAGGATTCAAACCTTCCCCGGTATAACGAAAAAACCGTTATAAAATAACCGTTATAGAGGAAGATTTTAGCATTGAATGGTCTCGGGGGTTTTGTGAACACCGTTATAGTGCGAAAACCGTTATAAGGAGGTCCGTTATAGGGAGAATTGACTGTATAACGAAAAAACCATGATAAAATAACCGTTATAAAGAAACATTTTAGCACTGAAATGGTCTCGAGCGGGTTTGTGAACACCGTTGTTGTGCGAAAACCGTTATAAGGAGGTCCGTTATAGAGAGAATTGACGTACATTGTTGTTATTGCTACTACGAGACCTGACCCAAGCCTTGGACTAAATGTAACTAAGTAGTAATTCCAATTTTGTCTCATATCTCATATGAATGTATATTATTATCTCTACCTTGTGTTGGTCTTATTTACATTTCGTTGAATAAATTAGACAAGTTCATTTGGACAGTGTTTTGACTAGGTGAAGTTAAATATTTTGGATATGCCGGAATTTAGACAAACAAATTGGCTTCAGACGCAAACTCAAGATGGCGGAATTGCAGAAATAAGGGAAGCATGTCATTCTAGAAGCGTTTAGCATATACACATAGATACCACTTGAGTATAGCTATATATAAAGCGGAATGCTTACCCTAGACGCTTGACGTTTATAAATACACATCTTACTTAACATAAACCCATGTAATGCACTTAATCTATTATTTAACGCTTTTTCACAAACACCGTCAAGTATTTTTGGATGCAGAAATGGACGAAGTGAGAGATACCACTGAGCACTTAGTTTTTAATTCGGTCGTAGGCCAATGGGTGTGTTGAAAAGCAGTTCTAATGGACACATCAAGGAAAATTTGCGAAGTTATTGTTAACCGTCATAGTATAATACAAAGTATATTCTACTCATTGCTAGTTTTTCAATTTAAAGAACACGTGTCGGAAGAGACTAACCAACGTTTTAGTTCAATTGTATAATAATCCCTTTCTTATTCAAGTATAGTTCTATAAATGTAAGTGAGCACATTGTTATAAAATTTTGCGATGATATTAGCTGAACACAAGCATCCTTGATGGCACAGCGTTCTCTAATGGCATTCAAACTATGTTGCACAATCATTATATACCATTAGCCTGTCGATGCAACCCAGAAGTATAGTCAAACATTGCAGTTGTCAACTGGACGGATGGTAAGCAACATGAAATTGAAAACTCTGCTATTCCTTCTCCTACAAATTGTGTCAGTAGTCGGGACTCTGCTAGATGTGCCCTTTGACCCAAGTCTACGAATTCAGACGGTGGTTGCTCCATTCCTATCTCACAGATCCAAATGCATGAATTTCATACTGCCTTTGTACGAGAAATTTGCTCCAACTTCAGACGAGCCATTTGTCCTTCTAATACGGAATAATAATTCCAGAGTTTGGACGCAAAGTTGCTTCAAATTAAGAACCATTAGCTGTTCCTCGCAATTTATTGTTGACACTAATGATAGTCCCAAGATAGATTTGACTATCCTCAAGGAGATTAAATTGTGGAGTGTTCGTCAAAACACGGACGAACGATCCTGGTATGTTTTTCCACGAGCGTATTACCTGATTCATCTTGTGACAAGTATTGTACCCAAAGCAAATTTTCAGTTGAAAGATCTGGAACGACAGTACTTGCCGCCAGTTTATGTGATTCATATATATTCTTTCGTGTCCAACAATAACTATCTCTTGCAAGCCGGGTTCTATTGTTGGTACTGCCGGGATCCCACGAAAACCTCACTTTGGTACCAGTCCTTCAATAAAGGAAAGACGACATTTTGGTGTGACTGCACCCATATATCCAATTGCGCGTCTGAGCTCCAAGAATGCTATGAACAAATTTTGGATTTGGGTCAAGCGGTGATTTGGAATTTTGAAAGCACTGCGCCCGTCGACTGCGATGGGACGCCACCGACGATGTTATTTAGTATTTGGAAATCCTTCAGAAATAAGAGCCCATTTAGTCGCCACAAACCTGAGAAATTGGCCCTATCTATCCGAGGTTTCCTGCTGCAACACACAAATTTCTCGATTTTTATTCCCAATATCAAGACGAATTGGCTTTTAAATTCACCCACGATGGTGACTGCTATCCGGCCAGAATTGCTTTACACTTCTGTCATTCCCTTGCATTCCAGCGGGGGTGAATATGTGTTTTTCCGAGCGGAACCTCTAATTTACTCCGATGGCTTCGTCCTCCTCACTTCCTTTGATTTGGCCGGTTGGCTGTGCTTCTCCTGCGCTATATTGGCTCTTTTGATTCAACTTGTTGCCAGGGAAGATAACATCACTGGGCATCGTATAGGTCGCCTCCTGGAATTCGTGTGGAAAGTTGGGCTGGAGCAGAGTGATGACGCTGTGACATTGCCAAACAACCAGAATGGAGCCAAGTTTCTTGTCGCATCTTTTATCGGCACAGCCGTCATACTATCCAATATGTATAAAAGCTTTTTGAAGATGGAAGCCACTGTGGAACCTGCTTTTGGTCACAGAGAGATGCATCTTTCAGAATTAGCCAGCCAACCTCTACGGTTGGTGCTACCCGATTACAGTTGCGTCCATATTCCACAAAAGGAAATGCAATCCGCGATTGCGAGGTATAATTCAGTATTGCAAGACATGCAAACGTGGAAACGGTTATGCACATCTCGTCGGCTAGTTGCTCGAGCTGCTTGGTGCCAGTGGCACAAAGCTCTTCAAAATGAGGTGGTTCCACTGTTTTCATTCTAAAATGTTATTCCTATTCGAAAGCTAAAAGTTACACGTTGGAATTTGCACCATATTGTAACAAATTGTAAGTTAAAAAATCAGGCTAGTTTATTCGAGCAGCAAATTAAAAATCAACTGCAAACACATTTCAAATGCACTTTTAATTGTAATAAGTACATTGGATCCTCTCTACAGTCGACTCTCGCTATAACAGCAACCTATAAAGCAGCAAATGTTGCCCCTTATAGAGAAAAACAGTTATAGCGAACATGAATTCCTATGTATGTTTTGGGGGGGGGGAGCATTTTTTTCTGCTGTTATAGAGTAAGAACTCTTATAAGGTATGCCGTTATAGGGAAAGTCAACTGTATACAAGCACATCTTATAACAGCATGTTCTCTATAGCGTCTGAAAATTCGCAGCACCTTGCACATAGAATACTAATAAAAATATCTTCTAAAAAATAAGCATGCAAAATAAAAATAAGTATGCAAAGCAATCCTTTTATAGCAGCAAAATTTTGGGTTCCGCTGGATGCTGTTTTAGAGAGACTTCACTGTATGACAGTGTGAATATAGAATAAATGATATTAAAATGCAACATAATCTCGTTTTTCTTATGTTGAATTGCTTGAATGTTTTCCTAAATTTCAATTTCTAAAAATTAAAAAATACGACTTACAATTGGGTTTTAAACCGTGTAATCAAGTCGCTACTGTATAATAAGATCTGCTGTCAAGGAAATAATGAAATTAAATAATATTTGTTTTAATTTAGGCTTGCAAAATACGGTTAAGGGATAGCAATTACCAGGCATCGTTGCAGGCACGGAGCGACAGCATCGCTGCAATAGGAATAAAAACGGAGGTTCTATGTCAATCCACAGCCGAGCCACCAAAGGCTGGAACGGTGTACATGTTCCGCGGAAATATGTCCGAATTCGCCCGGGCTTTTATGACTAGAACAAAATTCTCCCAAATCGCTTTGTCCAAGCCATTTCTGGATACATCAACAAAGGTAGTTTTCACGTCGGGAATGGACCGAAAATACCACCATTGGGTCCCGTCAAATATGAAGACTCTTTTGTCTTCGGGAATGTACACATTGTGGAAGAACTGGGAGAGGATCCGCTTCGATCGAGGACTTTCATTTGCATCGGAAGTGTCGGGGAAACCTGGAGTGGCACTGTATACACCCGTTGCTCAAGACAATCCTCTGTTGAGGTCAATTCTGAAATGTATGATCGGTGTTGGAGTCACAGCCGTGATTATTGTGATCATCGAAATTGTTGCCACTTACAGCGGACTCGCGAAAATGTTCCCAGAAAACATTTTCTCGGTAATGAAAAGGCTGCTGACGAAATTTTGGAAGTTTGTTTTCAGGTTAAAAGCAGAAGAAACTTATACGGAAGAAACTTTCAATTTCGCGTAGTACGTTTAGATGGACACATTTCGAAAAAATGCAAAATAATTTCGTCTGCAGAAGGCGACTAGTCATTCAATAGCCAACTTTTCTTGCCATTTAATATGGATTTCTTACTTTAACTAAAAATAAGATAAGCCTCAGTAAAATATGCCTCTAAATGTTTTTGAGATTTCTGACAAGGTACTGGCTTGTCGATGGAAGTGCCACGGCAAGTTTAAACGATGGAATAAACTCCAAATTGGTTATTGGAAATTGTCGCCTTTAGACACGCCATTGACTGCATAGTTTAGAAAATTCAAATACCAGCATGTACGCATTTAAATAGAAGCTACTAATGTTGTCTATTTGGGACTCAGTCTCTGGGAACTGACTGCATACCCTGGGACTGATACTACGACTGATACTGACTTAGACTAAGTTGCATGCAGTGGGAAAGACTTAAGACTGACTGAGACTGATGGCACTTATATCAGGACTGACTGCGACTGCTGGAACGTATGTCAGGACTGACTGAGACTGCTCATACGGTCGATGAATGGGGTAAGTAATAATGTTCTGAAAACGTGAAAAGTACTCGTACTCGCAGCCTCCAGTCAAATGGTTTCGAATTCCCATTCCTCAATCAACTCATTTCCACGTTCCTTGCCTCATAGCTTTTATTAAATGCCACCAAACCAACAGATCTCGAGAGGACGCCCTGTGGCTATGGCTATATAATATTATTCGTCTTGCCAGCACAGCATGCTAGTCGCTGGTTAGTGTGACATGGCGGTTATTGTTTTAGGTTACTATAGTTGAACATTGTTCGATTGTACGCGTAAAAACAATTATATCTTAAGCATTTAGTTGGTACGACACGAAAGTGCAAGTTAGAATCGTTATGTCTAACAAAGATCGACCACGGCCAGGTGATTCACAACGTGCCCTGCAAGTTCGTAGTATACATTCCGACGATTCCGGTCCAGCGACAGCAAGTGGCGACATTATAGATTTATTAGGTAATCTTTACAATTATTATATCTGCGGCTCTAGTACGACAATACATGATCTACTATGGCACACAACGATAAATTTTGAATACTTGATTACCAGTTTTTATCTTTTGCAGTTTGCAGTTAATTTCATGTTAACTTGGAGCTGGTAATGTGCGCCATAGTAAGTAATGTAGAACTGTTCTCGAGTCACATCACTTCACTGATTGATGTACTTATGACACGTGCTAATTTTTCGTGACCTTATTACGTCACTTGTCAATGTTCTTTAACATGCTATGTATCATTGACACCAATTCTTGTTTACTGATGTAGCTGCAGTTGCTCCAGTACGACGATACGTTGTTTACTTTGGCTGGCCCAACAAGGAATGTTTGGTATACTTACTAGTTGTTAGTATACGTTTCTTTTCCTGCTCCACGCCGTACCGGGCAATCTTCTACGTGTGTTGTGTGCCACAGTAAATAATGCAAATCTGTACTCGAGCCACCTCACCTGACCGAACCATGTCCTTCTGGTAATTGGGCACGAGTGCGGCGGTTCCTTGCCCACTTTAACCCTATACCGGCTGCGTAAATTACTAATTGCACCCGCGTTTTCAATGTTAATACAGATTCAAATCCAATGGAGGACTTGGAGTCGTCAAACAATTTCGAAAACTACCATTGTAGTGGGGAGCTGGTCCAACGAGACTTGACGTATTATTTTGAACCCGTCCCAACACAGCCAGGTAATTAATGCATTTTTAGTCACTGAACAAATTAAGTTCGCTTTGTATCCTATTCACGTATGATCACTTCGTACGTATATAATTACATTTTTATAGCAGATGCAGCACTAGATGACTTGAATGCGAATACATTAAGAGAAGACTCAAATGCTGTGCAAAACTCGGATCTGCGTCGGCAAGGAACAGTCGTACCTGTATCGAGCACAACAAAACGAAAGCCAACAGCTTCCCACATCTGGACTCATTTTCATCGAGATAACGTCAAAAACATCAGTCAGTGTAAGCACTGTAGTAAATCTATAAGGGGTCACAATGCCACAAATGTGAAACGTCATCTGCAAACATGTAATCCGCTGATGTTTGACGAAGTAAAGAAGAAGGACAAGATATTATTAACGCAAGATGAACTAGCGTCATCTAAACAGACAAAACTTGATTTTTCCAAAACGTATCCGAGCAGTCATCCAAAACAACTGTCGCTTCGTCAAAAATTATCGTGGTTGTATGGTAGCACAGCAATTTCTGGAAATGTGCTGCAATCAGAGGAGTTTCAGGATTGCTTTTCTGTTCTTGATCCTCGAATACGGATACCGCATAGGATTACTGTTGTTAAAGATTACAATGCCCTCGTCACCAAAAGCAAGTCTAAGATTACGCAACTCCTAGCATCCATTAAAAGGATTACC
This sequence comes from Disparrhopalites patrizii, assembly GCA_034698585.1. NCBI lineage: Eukaryota > Metazoa > Arthropoda > Collembola > Symphypleona > Sminthuridae > Disparrhopalites > Disparrhopalites patrizii. Next base: position 13,635 of record JAQGBT010003212.1, on the reverse strand, counting down.
ATTTGTTCCGATGTTTGGACAAAAAAGGGAATGCGAAGCAGCTTTCTGGGTGTGACAGCAACTTTTTTCTGTCCTACCCTACAAAAAAAGGTTAACCTACTGTTAGGTGTGCAAAAGTTTACCACGGTTACCCACACGGCGGACGATATCATTCGAGAAATGCGAAAAGTCATCGCCGAATTTGATTTAAATCCGAATCAGGTCTGGCGAGCGATTACGGACGGAGGATCAAACATGGTCAGTAGTCACCGGAATGAAAAACAAATTTTTTGTCAGCTTGTAAATCCAAGCACTGACGATATAGCTGCGACTGAAGAACAATCTGACGACGAAAGCGAAAACATGGAGGGTGAATGCATTCTAAATGATGTATCGGCAGAACAGTTGAACTCGATTCCTATTTTGCAACAAATGAATCCATGTTTTGAAAGAATGACTTGCTTTATTCATTCAACGTTAATATGTTTACAAAAATTTGAATTAGACGCAGGATTGAAGGCTTCTGTGGATCGTGTGAAAGAGCTCGTACGCAAATTCACTACTTCAGCTAAACTTACAAGTGAACTAGTTGAAAGAGCTGGGGTGGGTCTCGTATCATTTTGTGAAACTCGGTGGAATTACATTTATCTTGTGTATATGCGTTTAATCCGAGTGCAATCTGCAGTAGATGACATCCTCCATAAATATGACAAACGCAAATACATATTGTCATCAAAAGAGTGGGAGCTAGCCAAGAAAATGTCAGACTTCCTTAAGCCATTTCATGAGTACACATGTATGGTGTCGAAGGAAAAGGATGTCGTTTCGTCCGAAGTAATCATAACGGTTATGTCTATGTACTCGCACCTAGACAAGTACGATGATGATCTTGATTTCGGCCGAGCAGCTGCTTCTATTAAGTTGTCTCTGAAAAATAAATTCTCAACGTGGTTTCATGACAACCCACCACTGAAAAAATTCGAAGGTACTTACATGGTTGCTACACTACTTGACCCGCGATATAGATTTATCATTCCAGCGGAGAAGCGCCTACTGGCGAAGCGATACTTGTTACATGAGTACGATTGCAACCACGCTTCGACTGCGGAAACAGCCTCAGACACAAGTCCTTGTGCCACCAGTTTCCGTTCGGATAAGTTATTAAGCCGGTTTCCTTTACGTATGTTTTGTGTATCATTTTTTATACTATTTTTATTTATACCTGTTTGCTAGTGTATGCTTATCCGTCGTTCATATTTAAGTTCAAGAAGTGAAACAATCCATGCTCCGAGGGAATCCTGTTCGAACTTCCAAGGGGACAGCTGCATTTGCGGAGGAATTAGAAGTATATCTTGGTAACTCTACGTATGATAGGCTGGAAGAAAACGACGATGTGTTTAAGTTTTGGTTTTCAAAGTCTACTGAATACCCTTTGTTGCACGGAATCGCTCTAGATTACTTATCTGTACCGGACTCAACGGCTCACGTAGAGAGAGTATTCGGAACTTGCAGTTCATACACCAGAGGGCTCGCAAATAGATTGGATGGACAAAATTTAAGCAATCGTGTATTTGTGAAAAAGAATAAGGAAATATTGAAGGAAATTGCTAACCAACATGACCCTTTTGTGTAAGTAAACCTAATTAAATCATGAAATGCGCGCCACAGTAAGCAATGTAAAGCTGTACACGAGCCACATGTATTAACTGAATATTTGTAACCAGTTTTTGTTCATACGTTTTAATTTTCTCTTATGTTTGGTGATGAATGCTTATTCCACTATACTTGTAATGTTTGCCTGAGTAAATAATGTAATTTTGTACTAGTGCCACATTGCTTGTAACTTGACAAAACTATACTTAGTGAATCTGATTGTTGGTGTCCATAAGCACGTAGCTTGTAAATGTTTATAATTCAACTGAGTTATTTGGTCACATAAATACGAAATATTGACGATTGTAGACTTAATGATGTTTTTTGTTGCAATTATCGTTGTGTACGTAATTATGTTAGCAAATTAGTGGTTTGTACTGTATAAATAACTTGTGCTTATTTGCTTGTTCCTTGTATTTGTAATGTATTTCTACTGTTAATTGCTGTAACTGGAGTTGCGGGAACAGCATAAGTTAGAAGGCCAGCACAAATATCGCAGTAGTTACATCTGTATTGATGACATAGAAGAATGTCTAAAAATAAATGCTTGCAACTAAAAGATTATGTTATAAATACCCACCAGGTCGGTATTAGTGATGTGTGTTTCAAGTACGGCCAATGAATCAAATGGACTGATGGGTGTAATAACGGCAATTCTGAAATATCAGTCAGGGAAAACTCGGGAATAACCTTGCCCAGCTCTATTAAAGTCACGATATTTAGCTGCTTAATGAATAGGTGAAACGTTTCCTTGACGAACTGTAGCAAAAAAAGTCATGGTAAGGAAATTAAGATAAATGTTAAGATAAATGCATTATACGTAAGTAGCAAGTAGAGGCAAAAGGATTAAAGTAACCGTGAAGATTTCCGCTTTTGAACTTACTTTTAACCTCGTTTTCGGCGAACATTCTGTTGACTATTACTAAGAAACCATTGTGCAGCTTGATCCAATCGCTTGTGACGGAGCATACAATGGATCATCAGGATATTGATGGGGACTCCATATCGCCTGCAATACTTCGGAGCACTTTATGCATTGTTTGTGAATTAAGTTTGGCGTACTTGTCAGTTTCCATCTGAGTGCCTGTTGATCCAGAGGTAGAACAAACTTTTGGGTTCAACAATTTGGGGGACCGAAACCGATCGGCATCAAGTATTCCGCATGCAGTTACGATATTAGCAAATCTACAATACTTGTCACATTTGCTACTCCTCCGTCCAGTGATGATCAAATGGTTGTCCGAGTTTGCTCCGAAAATCGCCGTGTTGCTGTGTCAGGTTCTTCACCCACTTTTTTTGTTTCCTGTACTAAATTCTGTAACCTAGGCTAGATCGACAAAAAATATGATTGGAGTAATTTGTTCATGTACTAAATTATTGAACGTAAAGTTTTGACTTTGAACTCTGTAATTTTTAGAGACAGCTTCTGAGCTCGATGATTAATTCTTGGTGTGCCGAACTTTGCAAAACAATGGCCTCTATGAAAACCTGTTGGGGACAAGATGGCCAAATTAATGGTGGTTCCCTTCATCTGTCTACAGACACAGAAGAAAGTATCGGTGGTGAGTACCTGCCCCCCGATTGTTTCTCAAAATCGATGTTAGAAACACTGCTAGTTTCACACCTCACCACTTATGGGTCGTCGATTATTGTTGGGGATGATAACGTGGAGATAAATCAGGTAATTCTGAAATCGAAAATGATTTGAGTAACAGGACTTGTTTTATTATATCGTCGGTGAAGAATCAAAGTAACTATCTCCAGCAAGCACTAATTCACGAAGTGATCATCTCCAGTCTGCCTCCGTGCATGAAGTAGTCAAGTCCATTAATAATCAAATGCCCTTGGGCCTTGGACAAACTACCGCGAGTATACGTTCCCTTTAGCTAATTTTCCGTTTCCGTCCGATCCGTAACGCCGAACGAACGTTACATTTTGTGAACTAAATTTTCGAACTAAACGTGTGTATAGTGTTGTAATTTTGTTATTTGTATTGTTTTTGCACACCCACAATTTTCATAAAATATATGGAGTTTTGTTTATGTTGGTGACTTTGTTTTTTGCATGTTATGATACGGAGCACGAAGTACGATTTTGTTTTCGTTTTGTTTATTAACGAAATCGCGACAACTTGGAGTATTACGCGTATCTAGAGGATCAGCAATTTAACAATGGAAATTAATTTAGTTTGATTGTGATTAATTGTGTTTAGTTTCCTGTTATAATTAATTTGCAATGGTGGTTGGGCTGAAGTCTGTGCTATTCCTTATTCTACACTGTAGACGCGACTGTATACTGGTAGAAAAAATTAATTTCTATTAGTTGATTAGTGAGTATATATAGAATTCTAATTTAAATTTCTCACGATCTCCATTTTTAAAAATGTATTCAATTTTTTTGGTTTTGATTTATTTTTGGAGATGGTCACTTACTGCACGCAAGAAAAATGGAGATGATCACTTCGTGAATTAGCGCGCGCCGGAGATGATTATTTATGATACTTCACCGACGATATGTAAGTGTCTGACATATATATGTACAATGACAAAATAATATTTTACATACATACATTGAGCAGTGGCAGTGCACTGAAGCTATAAAATACAGTACGAGAATATTACTGTGATTATGTTTCGGTAGTAAATATTGTCATTGAAACAAAACACTTTGCAGGTTATAAGGTTTCTCCTTTGCTTTTACAAAGATCCAGAGATCGATTGCAACAAATACGTTCTACCAACACTACCAGATACATTCATGAAAGGACCCTTCGTCCTGGTACGCTGTTTATTGCCTGTAACTCGTGCCTGTATTTGTGGATCGTATTTGCAAATGAAACTCGTTAAATCGCAGGGGTTTGTGCTTGGTGAAATCGGAGCAAATAGCATATTCTATAACCAGATCGCGTCTAATAAATATCCGTTCACTCACGTAAGTTACAAACCTACGATTATATCCCTTTTCAAGCAACACAAATGTTTCCTATCATCCCTCCTTTGTCATTTGATGCCATTTGTTGTTTGTACAGATTTAAATCAACACAAAAGTGGCTAAAATCAAGCAATCACAAGTACTAAATCAGATCAGTCAACTGAAAGCATTGTTTCGGGAGGAACTCACCCCTCTGTGGAATTCAACAGCGCTTGGCACATCAACGTGGGAATAAATTAGCTCTAGACGCCATTATTACTTACGAAATTATTACTTATTCTCGTCGACTAGCAAAAGGAAAGTGATCAGGATTTTTGAAGTAATGGATATTATTATTGTTTACGTTTAGAGTAAGGGATATTGGATGTGTTTGTACACAACGTGAGAGACAATAGACGGATAACTAGTATAGCTGTAAATATGTTAAATATTATTTCGGTCGAGAGTAATTAACTTCAGCAAGCCAAACTTATCAAAGCTGATTGTGAACGCCCAGGCTTGGTGCGAGACTCAAAAGCTAAAGTTTTTATCTTTCTTCTTAAGACAATCGAAAGACTGTTGTGTCTAGTATATTTTGTAATTAATAAACCCGAAAGCACAGAATAAAGTTTAATTCATTACATATTACTGCACATCAAAAGCTGGCGCCTCATTGAGTGTTACTCCTTGAGTGCGGAAGTTCTTTTGTTTTCCCAAGCTTCATTAAGAGTTACATAAGAACTGAACATGTTTTGTAAGCTCGTGTCCAAGTAACACATATCCCAACTAAATTCTTTGAATTCAAGTAGATGCCAAGAATACAATAGACTTGTACACAGTGGTTATATATTTAACAAATTCATAGCATCCCTTTATTTGATAAATGTTCGTACATAGTACATACTGGTGGTGTGTCGTGACAATTTCGATGCAAAAATCTTAGTAAGTTTTTTCGATCCATCCTTCTACTGATGACACTTTCTCGCTGTATTCATGTAGGGACGCCACGCCCACTAACCATGAGCTGCTGCAGCATTATCGATTGCCCCCAGCTTGATTTCCTATACTGTACAAAACGATTGTTTCACAAATATACATAAATCTTTCGCAAGCAATGCGTATAGACAATGGAGCCTAGCTGAAACATGTTCAAACTACTGAGAACACGATGAACAATAAAATACAATCATATTTGGACACATACATTGATTCAATTTAAATCGTGGTCATAATTCCGATAGCTCCACATCGGGTTCAGCATTTGATTTTTTGTATACATGTTGTCTTGCAGTAATGAAATCATCATGATTAGCGAAAGTTACTACGCGCTTACTCTCCAACTTTGGGACAGGAAACAAGTACTTCAAAATATTTTGGACCTGAAAGTTACGTGTTGAAAGCCCGTTACTACGTGAAATTGACAACTTCATTCTTTAGAATATAATTTCATCGTAAACGTCACCATAACACAAGAATCTGGGTTTACCCATTTTTCTAAAGGTGTTTGGAAGTTATGAAACACAAGATGAGGATACTGTTGTGGAGCTGTGCCCAAACCTGGGATATCATGCCTCATTGCAGTTCTTGAAATAGTAAAATACGCGGTGGGTCCCACCGGCAAATGAGAAATCGTGAATGCATTAGGTTCCCCTCTGTGCTCGTGAACAATTATTAGATCGGTCACATTGCTGGACCGCCAAGCATTGACCAGTTGTCCCATTTTGTAACCACCACAATTGATACGTTGGCAGCTTGGAATCACAATTCTAAGTTCCTAAAAATGAATAAACATTCAAATTATGTCATCCTAGAATAATCACTGCATATTGAGACATATGAAGCATATCAAGCATATGAACCTTGGTAAACATTTTCAATCGCGCTGATGGGTCTCTGGAGGTAGTTCGGACAATGTTGGGATCTTCTACTCCAGCCCAGTGGTATACTCATCATCTCTTTCCGACACACCCGTACCTCCACTCTATAATTTCAGATAAATTGCATTATAACACCAAGCATGCCAACTATGCATTACAAACTCTCTTCGTCGGTTAAAACATAGTACCTAATGGGAGAAAGCTGTACTTAATGTTTATTCCTACATCATAATAGGTGTTAACTAAAACTACTAACCTGTTTAGATGATCGTCCCGTCGGCAATTGCTTAATTATGTAATATTAAACTATTATATTATTTACAAACTTTACAATGCATTGTGTACGTGTATTCTTCACCTAAAAGGACATACCCCATCACTATCACTTTCTTCATCTAAAATATCGAAATCCTTCCAGGACTGTGGACCTTTCGGACCTTTTTTATTTTTTTTATTCTTTTTTTTTGTTACCGAGCATGTACAGGCATCACCTACTCCTAACATTTTCACCTGTGGTGTCCTTTGAATATCTTGAAAGCATGTTTTGCCTTGTTTTTTGAGCTGATACATCCGCTTTGCAACTTTTGCGGTCATTCTTGCATCGGCAATGGCGCTGTGTTGGGAGCACTGGAAGTTAGCTTTCTCGGGGAAGAAATGGTTGGCTATAAATACTAGTTTGAAAGGTTGGTTACTTCGGTCGTAAAAAAAATTCTGGATATCCAAAATCTTCGTATTATTACCGACATAATCATAGCCAATACTGTCAAGATCTTGCTGAACTGCTGCACCGACCACTGTATTTCCACTTAGAGCCCTCTTAACGAGATTTCGGGCTATGGATGGGCTGACGCCGGTGCTTACTTTTTCTTTCGTTAGTCCTGTAATTCTTGGAAAATACTGGCATACATTGTCATGTTTTATTATAGCCCACAGGACAAGTTCTCTGTTTTCATCCACAATAGCCACCGTAGCCGCAACTTGTTGATGACTGTTACACAAACTGACTTTCTCTACGTCGATGAACAGCAGTTTGTTGGTTAGAACAAGGTCACCCCGATAAATGAAATCAACCTGTAATTGTTATAGAGGTTGATACACGGTAAATTAAATCATGATTGGAGAATCCACATTACTTTGCATTTATATTTGTATGTTATATACAAGGGTGAAATGTGATCGGGAAATCTTACTTCCCAAGCTGCTTTGGACTGTCGGGGTGCGCTAGTGCGACCCGTTCCTTGGCCCACTGTGGCCGCCCCGACAATCTCTCCGTGTCGACGTCTTCTACGCAAAGCATTGTCCGCCATGCATTTTAACTTCCTCATTTCATCATAGGATAGTGTCTGCCCCGCTTCATTAACGACCGAGAAGAATTCATCGCTTGTCAACTCACATAGTTCATCCACCAAATCCTGTAGCTGTAAATAAACACATTTATAAGCCAAGCGATTAACGTAATTGAGATTTGAGATAAATACAATGCCGCTCCAGGTTAACGTTCAAGCCGATCTAGGTTTGTGTTGCTTCTTTGTTACATTACCTTCTTGCTAAGTTTCCTTCTTGCCATGTCGAAGTTTGGTCCCCTCCGGATATCAGTGAGTCAAATGTTAGTTAAAACTCTAGGTTTTCCAAAAACTAAAGGACTTATTACTGGATTACAATTAACTGGAAACTCTGGACACGTCCTGTAACAAATACGAAAAGACTGACTGATGAGACTGACGCGAGGGAAGTAACTGACTGAACTGAACGACGCAGATTTAAATACTGACTGAACTGACTGAACGTTCAGATTTCACTCGCTGAGACTGACTGAACTGACTGATGGCCTGTGCTGCCGCCATTTTTGGGACTCGGGACTGACAATTCAGGGACTTAGACAACATTAGAAGCTACTACTACAAATATCACATAGATTGCCATCTAGTGAAACGACGAATATTCTGCATTTTGCGTGGCGATTTGGGCTAATATAAACTTATACCTTATTACATACATATATGTGTATGCATAAATGCATATTTTGGTGTAAATACCGACAAAGTCACTTCCAGTGTATATGTCTCTTTCTCTCGTTCTAGTTTAATCAATCAACACTCAAGTTCGATTTGCCTGCTTTAATTGCATTTTCCCTCACCAACTGTTGGTTACAGTATATTTTGAATAACAATGAATTTATACAAAATAAGCCATTATCTATTTTATGTGTATAGACGTTACAGCTAATTCTTATTTGTATTTACAAGAGTGCCTGTTTGCTTCATCTACAAATTTTTATGGCTTTATGTTTTATTTATGTTATAATTTTGCTCTTCCAGTTGGCGGGAGGCGGACTTTAAAGGTAGGGATAGTTTTCTACCTCCAATCACCACTGCGCTGATTTGGTCATACTTGGCGCGGCAATGTTTCAAGGTACACCAGAAAAAGGGAATGACCGTCTAAATTCTTACACTTGGAAAGCGAACCAAAGTGTGCTTATGGCCAAATCGTGTACGAACTGTTATACCCGGACCACTGGAATGTCGTAACACCGACAAATGCTTTGCGGAAGCAACTTCGCACATTTAGGCTAGACTATTTCCTGACATCGAGGAAACTAAGGGAAAACGAAAACTACAAATCTCAGAAAAATGTACAGGGAAGACCGGTAGATAGATCAATATAGCAATATAACTGTTTTGTACATGTTTGCTACAACCTGAATTTTATTCGTAATTTTACTTACGAGTTGGTTTTATTATCTTAGATTTGAAGGTGTTTGTGGCACGAAGTAACAATCCAGAAGATTCGGCGAAGAACTGAAAAGCATCACAATAGAATAAACTTTAAAATATGTATATTTTACATACCAAACAAGACGTCAAACGATGCCTTTTTGTGTACAGATTTTTTGCAAAAACAAAACAAATTCCAACTCAAGCCTATACCAAAGCTGTACAAATATGTTCGATATTATAAGTCTAGTGTGGATGCCACATCTGCATGCAAACAATTATTTGCGTGCAGTCGCATATCTTAAATTTATGTTGGCTGAACTTCGAGGATGCTTGTGTGCAAGAAACGCACTCTGCGCGACGGTGGTTCTCACGGCGTCGTAGATGTTGCATAGAAAGCATGGGGTAAACCGGAATGCAAAAAGAAGAAAAGCTATATCACATGCATTCAGCACACGGTCGCTCTCGTATACATTTGACTTTGTTAACAAATATGAAATACTTTTGTTCCGCGCAGCGTGGTGCTTTGCCAAGAACTAAGACAGTTAAATTATCCTGAAATTACACTATCCATTTCAGCCAGATTCAGCCAGCCCTATATACGAAATATTTGTTACAGAGTAAAAGGATGAAATAGAACACAGAACCGCAAACTATACGTATCGAGAGTGTCCTGTTTTCATCAATCGCACGCATTTTAAGTTCCAATTTGTCTTCAAAGGTATTCTTTGTGTTGTCCATTGAGTCAATATTTAGTACTTCACTTTAACTGTACTTGTCGCCTAATGCCGTTTCCATCGTAGAAGCAGAGTTAATGCTTCCTGAAATGTTCCATTGGACTAAATGTGTTACCGAGACAATTTTAAAGTTGAAATAATTTCATTCCGTGTCCATTCCGCTATCGGGGAATGACAAAACTTGTCTTATAATAAATGCCTTTAAATACAGTCGACTCTCGCTATAGCAGAACCCTATAAAGCATCAAATTTCGCCTGTTATAGCGAAAAACTGTTATAGAGAACAGACATTTGTATGTTAACAAATGGAGAAAGTTTTTGAGGGGAGCATTTTTTGCTGCTGTTATAACGAGTGTACTGTTATACAGGGGACTGTTATAGAGGGAGTCGACTGTAGAGGCTTGTTATAGAGAAGCTCAACGCACTGGCAATTCTGTCGCATTGCTTTTGCTTTTGCAAGAAGGAACACGCGTAGCCACTATGTAAGACGCAGATGTACGTATACAGTGAACTCTCGCTATAACAACCCCGAAGGGATGGGCAAAATTGGTTGTTATATGGAAAAGTTGTTATGTGGAACATTTAATATGTACACTACATATACGAAGAGCTGAAAAATAAAGTTGTGGTAAAGTAAAAGTTGTTATAAGGAGAGTTGTTATAGAGAGAGTCCACTGTACAAACTAAGAGCAACGCTTCTTTTGTATATATAATGCAATGCTTGGAGATGAAGAAGCAAAAAATGTTTTAGTTCTAGTGTGTGAAAGCTCATTGTTTGCAGATCCTTACCTGAAAGTAACAAAGTGGAAAGTTAATTTTGCAATGATATTTATGGAACACGTTGATGGTGAAAGCATCGGCCTTTCATGCAAAGCATTAAGTCTTTGCAACCACATTGCATCAACCAGACGCTGGAACACAGTTATATTCCCATATCACTGATGTCAGCCTCTTAGCTGGAAACTATCATGAAATTTACTACTCTTGTCCTTTTGCACTTCCAAATTGTGCACGTCATGTGCACTTACGTGGATCTTCCCTTGGATGCAAATCAACGAGCCCAAAGGGTTATATCCCCCTTTCTGTCCCACAGATCAAACTGCATGAATTTCATATTGTCCTTAGACAAGAAATTTTCTCCCAATTCAGACCAGCCATTCGTCCTTCTAACACCAATGAAAGTTCCCAGGAATTGGACGCACGCTTGTTTCAAATTACGATCCATTAGCTGTGCAACTCAATTCATTTTAGATATACATGGCAACCAAGGAGGGATTTTATCGTTGCTCCGACAAAGTCAAATTTGGGGTAGTCGTAAAGACACGGATACCCGTTCTTGGGATGTTTTCCCACAAGCATGTTACATTTTTCATCTAGTAAAAGATAACATACCAAAAAAAAATTTGGAATTGAAGAACCTGGAAATCTCATATTTATCCCCAATTTTTGTGATTCATGCATTTTCGTTAATTTCCCATTTTGGTAGCTCCACGAGCTATCTTATGCAAGCCTGGTTCTATTGTTGGTACTGCCGGGATCCCTCCAAAACATCTCTGTGGTACCAGTCCTTCAAAGGAGGAAGGACGACATTTTCCTGTGACTGCACCCAAATATCACTTTGTCCTATTGAGCTCCAAGGATGTTATAACCACGTATTGCAACTCGGTAAAGCGGTGATTTGGCACTTTGAAAGCACCGCTTCTGCAGAGTGTGATGGGACGCCGGGATCAAAGCAGTTTCATATTTGGGGCTCCCACATAAATAAGAGTCCATTCAGTCGCCAACGCCCTGAAAATTTGGCAATATCCCTCCGAGGATTCCTCTTGCAACACACAAATTTCTCGCTGTTTCTTCCACAGACGAAAGCAAATTGGGTTCATGCACCCACGATGGTCTCTTCTATTCGGCCGGAATACCATGAGACATTTGTCATCCCTCTGCATTCTGGTAGGAGTGAATATGTTTTTTTGCAAACGGAACCGTATATAACGTCGGAGAATTTCATATTATTCACTTCCTTCGACATCGGCGGGTGGCTCTGTTTTTTATGCGTTTCACTGGTTGTTTTTAGCCAGTTTGTTGACAAGGAAAAAAACTTTACCTTGCATCGTTTAGGTCGCTTCCTTTAATTTGTGTGGAAAGTGTGGTTGGAGCAAAGTGTTGGCGCTGTGTCGTTCGCAAGCAGGAAAAACGCAAGGCTACTCGTCGGAGCTTTTGTGGTGATAGCATTAGTATTTTCTTGCATGTACAAAAGCTATCTGAAGATGGAAGCCACCGTGGCTCCTACGCCTGGTCAAAAGGAGATGCATTTAACGGAATTAGCCAGCCAGCCGCTGTTTTTGGTGCTACCCGAATATGATTGTGTCAGTATTCCAAACAAGGAAATGCAGGCAGTGATTGCCAGGAGCGGCTCAATCTTGCCAACCTTGAGCTTCTTCAAAAAAATTTGTACCTCACGTCAGGAAGGAGCCCGGGCGGGGTGGTGCCAGTGGCACAAGGCTCTTCAAAATGAGGTTGTAAATTTTTTACAATGTTAACTATACAGTAGATTCTTTCCATAACGAAGCTTCGTGTAACTTTTCTTGTGTTATAACGCTGTTTTCCGCCTGGAGAGGTTTTCAATCAAAAAGTCACTCTATAATGGTGTTATTCCATTAGTTTTGTTCTATACAGTGGACTCTCTCTATAACAACTCTCCTTATAACAACTTTTTCCCTATAACAACTTTAGTTTTCAGCCCTTCGTATACGTAGTGTACATAATAAATGTTCTATATAACAACTTTTCCATATAACAACCATTTTTGCCCTTCCCTTCAGGGTTGTTATAGCGAGAGTCCACTGTAACTGGAAAGTTTTGAATTCCCCGCGGTTAATCATGTTTCACTATTTTAGTTTTCAGTCACGACTTCAAATATTTCTCGCATTATTACAGGTTGTCCATAATTTTAATGCCTCCGCGATTTTTCATTATACAGTGGAGTCTCTCTATAACAACATTGAAGGGAAGAGCAAAAAATATTGCTATACTGGGAAATGTTGTTATATAGAACATAAAATATGTATGTACCTTACGTACTATGGGAGGAAAATATAATTGTGTTATAGAAACGTTGTTATAAAGAGACTGGACTTGTTACAGAGAGACTTCACTGTAACAACCTTAGGCCACGCGTTTAAATATGTCTCACATATAGTCTTGCATTACAGTGGATTATCGCTATAGCAGCACTCGTTCTAACAGTATGTTCATAATAAATTCAGAAAATTCTCATATGGAATGCATAAAAAAGTCCTTTATAACGGCCTTGCTTAGATAACAGCAAAATGAATGGGTTCCGTTAGGTGCTGTTATATTGAGACTCTACTGTAAAAGAAATGATGTTATAAAGAACACTTTTTATTATGCATTCCATGCCGCGAGCGTGAGCTGCTGTGAATTTTCTGATGTTATAACAAACATACCGCTATAACGAGTGCTGTTATGTCGAGACTCCACTGCATATATAAGGTTTTTTCTCAAGTTTTGAGTCCCGCCGTTTTTAATTTTTTTCTATACAAGTTTTAGGCCACGCTCTTGCATATTTCTCCCATTATAACGGTTTTTATCTTTTTTTCTACACTACAGACGTCTACGTTTTTCTATATGTAACGGCTATTGTATTATTTCACTTAAGTATTTTTCGCTATACAGTCGACTCTCTCTATAACAATCCCCTGTATAACAGTACTCTCGTTATAACAGCAGCAAAAAATGCTCCCCTCA
>JAQGBT010003211.1:0-20454 GCA_034698585.1 Disparrhopalites patrizii | reverse complement strand
AAACATGGTCGTGGGCGCACAGAAAACTCTGTGTGGGCGCACTTGTGACCGCGGTCACAGGGTTGGGCACCGCTGACCTATAGTTATCATAGAAATGACTTTTCCAAATTGGCAATAAAATCTGGAAAAAAATGAACTGGAATTTTTCTGAAATGCTCATTCCCGCTCGCTCGCTGAAGCTATATTTTCCCTTCCGGTGCCATAGCAACGGAGCAAGGAGGGGACCGGGAGGAATATTTGGGTACATTCAATCCCATACGGGCATTGATCCCCTGCCAGTTGTACAATTTTTTTTTTTGCTTCAGAAACTCAACAAAGCCTCCATAGATTGTGATTCTAAAAATAAAAATATTTTGTTAAAAAAATTACATGTTATATTACATTTGAAACCAACCAAAATTTGTCAAGGCTATATCAAAGTCTTCCTATTTCCTATTAAGTGCATTTTTCGTTCTTGGATTTACATTCGTACTGTACAATACAACTGAATACCAAAATTGCTTTCCTTCTCTACAGCTCAAATTATCATTTAAGGTGTGCTTATGTGATTTCGTGCCTTTACCTATTTGATTTGTGATTACATGTGCGTGCATTTTTGCTTGCGGCAATTTAATTTATTGGTATACATTAATTCCTGATTATTTATTGGTGTTCTGCGGATTCGGCAAAGGCTTTACGCTGGACTGTTGATTTTAAATAAAAAAGCAAGATGATGCCCGAAACAACGGACGACGAGGATCAGACGGCCGTCCGGGATTTCGGGGAATCCGAATTTGACAGTCGGAAAAAGAAGTTCCGGGACAAGAAATCTAATAATAAAGATTCTCCGACAAAATCGAATCCCAGAAGGAGTAATAACAATAGACCCCAAACAAGAATAACCAACGGTGTCAAAAGTGTCGGGGGCATACACAATAATAATAGTCAGAGAATTGACAATCCTTTCATGACCTCTGACCCGGAAGATGAGGATGAGGAGGAGAAGGACAATGAGGAAACGGAGGAGGATGATATCATTGAGGAGGCGAATAATCGGAAAAGTCACAAAAGTACTTTTTTAGGGGAAATCAGTGACGACGAGGACGGGAGTTTCCAGGATGAGAATCGAGCACCCCCAAAAAGTGGGAATAATAAACGAGCTCCCAAAAATCCCAAGGGCACCACGGCCAATGGGAAAAGTACGGGGAATGGTCATCAGAATGCGACATCCAAGAAAAAATACTCCAAGACCAAACGCTCACCCAAACATCATTTCTCCCGCAAATCCCGACAACATTTTGAACAGGCCAAATTGTGGAAGCGCATCGGGATTCTAGATGGCAAGGATAAGATGGTTTGGGCCCGTCGGGCCTTCTTCATGAGCACGGAGCGGATTTTCCCGGGTTTTACTCAGAATTATGGACTCATAAGTGGGCGGCCTCGGGGTCGGGATTCTGGTAAGAATTTTGATTTTCAACTACTATTTTCCTTAAAATTATGCCTTTTAAATTAAGTTAATTAATGTTTTAATGAATGTTGATCAGCCGCTGGAATCAAGCTCCGCTCGTCCATCCCCTTGAAAATGTCCCTCCTTGCTCACACCTATTTCGTCCCAATTTGGTTCGTCGGGTTTCTGCTGACGCAGGAATACGCCGTAAGTTTTTATTATTATTCCATTCCGTTTAGACACTAAATAAATAAGCTTTTGCTTTGTAAGGTACCTATATGGGTACATACTTGCAATTACTTTGCAATACTTTGTATACTTTGCAAGTATACAATACTTTGTATACTTTAAATAAATAAATGAGCTTTTGCTTCGTAGGTAATACATATACTTGCAATTCCGGGAAATTGACAGCATTGGACGCAATGGGATAAGTTTAAATCAAAGGATTTAAATTAAATCTAGTAATCCCCATTTTGAAAGTCGATTTTTCAAAACATTTCGTAATCTATATTATTCCAAAGTGAACAAGTAATCCAAATCCAACATTTACACGTGGCTTTGTGGCTTCAAGCCAGTGACGGATAAGCCATTATGGGATTAGGATTAATTTTGGGATTGCTTTACAAGAAACAAAGCATATTCTCGAGATTTGGGACATTTGCATTGGAACTCAAGCGATTGACAGGACCGTGATTAAACGTTTTTTTCAACGAGATTATGTGTATTTCCCGATTATGGGATTAAGGATTAAGATTAAAAAATTAAGCTCATGCTTTAAATTGTTATAAAAGAATTGATCCTTTAATTCTTATCCTACTAGCAATAAGTGATTTTAGAAATAACTGATTAAACATATTCAACGCACCAACATTATGGAGGCATTAAATGATAAAAAGTTAAAAAAAATCAGGGTTAATAATTGCGATAATTTTCCTTTCTTTGTGATTTAACCTTTGACACAGACAAGGTCATTGAAGCCTCTCCACAGCTATGTTCTCATTTGCATCACATTTATCTCCATGGGCTCGGACGTCCTCCGTCTATATGCCGGATTTCTCTCTAATGCCAAAGACGATGTAAGTTGTTCTTTACAAATTATCATTTATATACTTTACAAATTATCATTTATATACTTTACAAATTATCATTTATATACTTTACAAATTATCATTTATATACTTTACAAATCATCATTTATATACTTTACAAAGTATCAATTAATTATTCAAAAATTCTTAAGTTTAATATTCTAAAAATTCTTATTTAATTATCCAAAAATTCTTAAAAATATTCCAAAAGTTCTGATTTAAGTATCCAAAAATTCTTATTTCATTATCCAAATCGAATTCCTATTTAATTGTCCTTTATTTATTATCCAAATTAAATTGTATTTAGTTGTCCTTCAATTTTAATTCTTATTTAATTATCCTGTAATTTTTATTTAATTATCCAGAAGTTTATTTGTTCTTATTTGAGTTCTTATTTGATTATGAAAGTTATTACTTGAATATTCAAATTATTAATGATTATCCTTAGTATATGTATATTAGTATTCTTATTCAATTGTCAATTCAATTATTATTATTTATTATTGTTGTACAAATTTTGAAACACAATTTTACCTCGTATACAATAACTAAAAGTTTCCAGTGACGTAATTCACCATGTGTATGCACATTGTATCCGGGTTATTTATAACGATAAAATGGCTTTAAAAATTCGGGGTTTGATCCAAAAATATGCAAAAATAATCGTTTTTTTTTATTTGCCCAGATGCAACTCCTGGCACTCTTCTGGATGGCGACGATCATCCTACAAACGCCCATGTTGGGCTTCATCTTTGCCACGCACTGCTTCTCCACCTCCTTGCTCCCCCTCAACGTGGCCCTGGACATCCTCCTGGGCTCCATCCTCCTCTCCCAGATCTGGATCGGCTTCTGGCATCTCAAGACGCTCGTGAGCAGTGAGATCAACCTCTTGCACATGGCCCGACAAATGGAGGAGGTCGTCATGATGGACAAGGATCAGAGTGAAGGTCAGAATCCCAAGATTGTCAATTGTCCCGAGAAGGGTCCCTACCTCTCCTGGACGAGTAATAGTGAGGGGGAGGAGGGGGCAGGGGCCGAGGAAGATGATAAAGAGGAGGACGATGTCCAGGATTCGGATGATGATCATTTCGATAATCCTCCTCATGACGAAGAAAGTCCAGATGAGAACTTCCGGGGAGCTAATAATACTCAACGCAACAAACGGAATCGTAATAATCGTCATGCCAAGGTCCGAACTGGCAAGGGCAAAGAGAGGGAGGACGATTCTATGGTGGATTTGGCCTAACGATCAAAACAATGTTGCTATTATTTTTCATATTATTTTTTGTATTTTTTTTTTGCCAATTGTTGCAGTAATGGAGTTGAAACGTTTCCCCGCATCATATGGAAAGGATTCGCAATAAAGTTTCTTTTTAAAAAATCCCGTGTTTGTTCATATTTTCTAAATTTCTAATTACATTAATTAATTTAATTAAAATATTATTTATGTATGTACGTACAATTGTCGTACATACATATGTATAATAGTGCATAGATATTCATTCGATTTGTAAGTACTGCAAAGTGCTATGCTTTGTTGGTTTCCCGGGTTTAAATTAGGGCTTCTGGCACCAAAAAAATGTAGCCGTTAATATTTTCGTAATTTTTAAAAGAAGGGAACGAGTTGTAAAAAAATGTCAGAGTGCCTTATGGGAAAATTGGGAAACAGATTGAGTTGGTCTGCTCTCTGGATGGAGCAATGTGCTGACACAATTTTGTAACACATTTCTGTTAATTTGTTTATTTTTCCTTTCAAAACCACACTGACATTGACATGAAAAATGTTCCCTCAGTTTTTGCTAGTTCGATATTCATTTCTGCATTTTTCTAGTTCTTTTCTGTATTTATGTACCCCTTTCTCCATCTCTCTGTCTTCCCTTCTTCCCTTCGTCTCTCTTTTCCACTTTCCTTTCTTCTCAGTTTCCTCTCTTTCGTTTTTTGCTCCTTTCTCCCTACTCTCACGCTCTCTCTCTATCTCTGTCGCTCTCTTTGCCCCGTTCTCTTTCACTCTGTCTCACTCAACAATTACTCTCGCTCTTTCTCTCTCACTTACATTTGTACACTTTTTTTGTCTCTCACGAAGTATTTCTTCATTTCTTCTGCCCTTTGTGGCGTTTTTCTCTCTTTATTCTGTCTCCCTCTCTACGCTTTTCTCTCTTTATTTATCTCTCTCCGTTTTTCTCTCTTTATTTATCTCTCTCGGCTTTTCTCTCTTTATTTATCTCTCTCCGTTTTTCTCTCTTTATTTATCTCTCCTTTTTTCTGTTTTTATGTCTCTCTCCCCCTTTTTCTCTTTTTATTTCTCTCCCTGTGTCTCCATTTTTATCTTTTTATTTCTCTCCTTGTGTCTCCATTTTTATCTTTTTATTTCTCTCCCTGTGTCTCCATTTTTATCTTTTTATTTCTCTCCCTGTGTCTCCATTTTTATCTTTTTATTTCTCTCTTTATTTCTCCCTCTATCCGTTTTTCTCTTTCTCTCCGTTTTTCTCTTTATTTCACTTTCTCTCCCCGTTTTTCTCTCTCGCTCTGTCATTCTCTCTTTCTCTGTATTACCTTTTTAAGTCTCTCTCTCTTTCTCTGTATCATCTTTGTAAGTCTCTCTCTCTTTCTCTGTATTATCTTTTTAAGTCTCTCTCTTTCATTATCTCTTTATTCATCTCTCTCTCTCCCTCGCTCTCTGTTATTCTCTTTCTAGCCCTTTCTTTCTAACTTTTCCTCTCCGTCTCTCTCTTTAAACGTTTATATCTCTCGTTTTTTTCTCTCTGCCACTCTCATTAGCACTTTTTTGCACTCTACCTTAGTTTCCCTGTCGCTTATTTTAACCCTTTCTCTCTCGCTCTTTCTTTCTCTCTCTCTTTCCTGTATCCCTTATTGCACTCTCTCCGTTAGCTCTTTCTGTATCAATCTCTTCGACAGTTTTTCATTCTCTCTCTCGCTCAGCTCCTCTTTCTCTCTATATCTCGCTCTCTTTCTCTCTCTCTCTCATTTTCTTTTGCTTTCTTTGTCAAATCTTTCTGTTTAACCGTTTCTATAGGTCCTCACTATTTCTATAAATCTCTCGGTCTCCCCCTTTCTCCGTATTTCTTTCTTCAAACATTTCCCTCTTTTTGGATCTGACCATTATGTGCTATTGTCCTTATTTCCCCCATATCTCTTTCGTCTCTTCCCAGTTCTCCAAAATTTCTCTGTTGCCCTTTTGGCACACATGTGTGACTGGTTTGAACATTGTCTTTCAACCTTCTCCAATAAGCGTGACGGCACATAAAATATCTTATTTATTGGGATTCCCCAAACAATTTTGTTTCTCCCCAGAACAAAATGTATGTTTCTCCGTCCAAGAACCGATTGCAATATTCTGTGGTATGAAATTCATTAAAAAAACTCGGGTAAAATTATATCGTTATTAGCATTACGTCAAGTCGGCAAAAAACAAAACAGATGAGCAATGTCTGAGCTTTCCATATTCATCCCTCATTCATATGACAGGGTGATGAGAGTACAAGGGCGTTGCTTGTTCTCACGACCAAATGACTTTGATGGCTCGTGATGGAGATTTCCTGGACCGGGGCCAATTAGTCCCGTTTCACTGAAAATAAGAGAGAGAGACTGTGAAAGAGACAAAGAGAGAGAGAGAGAGAGAGGAATAAATATCATGTAGTACAGTCACTTATATATTTACGTAGCTATGTATTTAGACATACACTATAATGATTATGTCAGTGTTAGAAATAAATACAAGAAAAAAAGGGCAGCAAAATATAATAAATTACCAAAGGAATCCATAGGGCTGGTCCCACATTAATCAGAGCCAGTGACGTGGGTTGGTTGGATAAAATGGTGTGTGTAATTTCCTCGTAATAAAATTTTCTTGTCAGTATTTTTAACTTTCAAAATGGACCCTTTTTTAGGAAGAAAGCCATCTTCATCCAAAAATGAATCAGGTCTTTTTAGAAAAAGTATTTGGATCTGACTTTTTATTACTTGATCAAAGTGTCTTGAGGATTTTATGAGGTGTGAAATTCCAAGAAAGTGAATTTTATTAAAATGTTTTTCCCATAGAAATACTCCTTCTTTTTCCCTCCGAAAATCTCCCTGGTTTGAATGGCCTAATTTGAAGGGAATAACCCGAAATCGTGGAAGTAATTGACCTCGCGAGGCTGATGTGGACTTTCGTATTCCGCGAATTGCACAATATTTTTGGATTTTCCCCGAAATCACCCGTGCCCCAAAAAAATATCAAATTCCCGAGAAAAGATTAGAAGAAGGCGGCTGTCAATTCATGTGCATTGCTATTTATAGTCAATGCATGTATTGCCTTTTTCTGTATCTAATAATCTAATGCATTTTGCATTAAAGTATTTTTCAGTTTGACTGTAAATGCTATTTATGTATATTTTAACGGAACCGAAAAAACATTACTGAATCCCTTTTCCCTTTCACCAAACAAATATGACGTCAGGGGTTAAATTTTCCCCGTGACTTGATTCCGTTGAATGGGATAATCCATCCCACTTTCTTTTACGGGGTTACAGGAGACAGTTTCGGGAAAAAAATTATTCTGGCAATGCTGTCACTCCCACTCGCTGATCATAGATAAGGAAATTGCATAAAAAGGGACTCCAGGATAAATATATCCCCGTACATGCATATATTTGCATATAAAACCCCCATAATATATTATTGCTACCACAGGAAATAAATATGGGGTCACTTGTGCAAAAAAAAACAACTGTTTATATACGTATATACAAATGTATAAATAAATAAATGAACCGTGAACAAGAGATATAATGGGGATCCTCCTCATTCTCCTACCCGGATTCCTCACTTGCCCCAATTCTTTTTCCTTTCGTCTTAGGCCCCTCGTTTTATTTATTCATATTAAATGCTACACACAGAACCAGCACAGAAAAGTACGGACTGAGAAACGCAAAGAAAGAAGAAAAACGAGAGAAACCCGACAAGAAATAGAGGGACACGGAGAGAGATCGAAATACGTAAGGACAAAAAGCAGCAAAGAGAAAGCGGAAAAATAGAGAGAGAAATATTAAATAGATGAAACGCAGAATGGAATGCAGAAAAATGGAGAAAAGTAGAGAGAAAAATAAATAAAATAATTGAAGACAACGAAATATCCAAGAAAAGAAGAAAAACAAAAATTGAGAAAAAGGAAGAATAACCGCGCGAAATAGAAAAGTTTGAAAAAAGCAGAAATTTCGAGAAAGAGAAAATAAAGGTAGAAATTCAGAGAGATTGAGAAAGAAATAAGTGACAATAAATGTAAAAAAAAGGAAAAATTGAGAGAGAAAGTGAAGACAAAAGTAGAAAAAAGGGGCAAAGTCTAATGAAAGTAAAAGCAGGCAGAAAAGAAAGAGAAAGGTCTAATGAAAGTAAAAGCAGGCAGAAGAAGGAGAAAAGTCTCGAGGAAGTAAAAGCAGGCAGATGCGAAAGAAAAAAGTCTCGATAAAGTAAAACCGGCAAACACAGCAACAGGAAAACACCGAGAAAAAGCAAAAAGGGAGAGAGAATAACAAAAACAGGAAAAGAAAAGTCGGAGACAGAAGATTTAAAGGGAAGCAGCTGTTTCCATTGCCCTTTAAACCAGATCCAAGAGGCCATAAAAACACATGGATTATTTAGTGGGGTAAAAGTATACACATGTATAATGTAACGTCAAAGCTATTTCTGAAATCACCTCTCACTCCCCTCTGTGAGAGCTCCGTCTTTGCATGCAAGTTTGTTTTCTCCCACCATAAAATATTGATTCAATATGGCCAATATTTTGTTCCAAAGAAAAAAAAACTTCAATACATAATCGTTTATCATGATCAATTAATTATTGAGCACAGAAACGAAGTTGTACACTGTATCTTCTTTACATTATGCGTGTTGCAGCGTAATTGAACATGCCTGCACCCATTTGATGTATAATGGTAGAAAAATTAAAGCCTGTATACTCTCTATCCAAATAAAATTACTTTTATTAGTAGTATAATAGAGTTTTTAAGCCCATAATAATCTATACGCATATAAAAATACATGTACGTATAAATAATATAGGCATATTGGATACTCTATACCAGAGCAGGGCACATATAAAGCCCGGTTTCAAAAGCCAAATGCAAGCGATCTAATTAGATTTAGCAGGGGGAAATTTGCAACAATTTATGCTTGCTCCACACGTGGAGAAACTACATTTAAAGGGAGATAGCTTGATAAAAAATTTGGGAAGGAAGCTGTACATTTTTTTGGAGGACTTTGGTAATGAGCTCGATAATGAAATTTTATAGATGAGGAGAAGCAAATGCTTTCTCTGAGAATTTTTTTTTACATAACAAAATTGTTCATGTTTTAAATATGTTGCTTATACTGACAATATCTAAGCCTAAATCTATATTTACATCTGCATCTATAATCTATAAGCTATATCATACAGTATGGACATGAGACAGCGCTGTGAACCTTAGAAATAAATGGTTAATAATAAAACAGTGCCATCGTTTTTCAACATAATACGCAAATAATACGGAAATTTCACCACGTTTCATTTTCTAGGCTTTCTTTATTATCTTAGGCTATTAACTATTCGAATAAACCACTTTGAATTTGTTATGTAATCAAAATGGGTTTAAATTCTGCTGTGTAAATATTGAAACTTGAAGCGTTTTACCTGACCCATCCTGTACATTCCAGAATTTGTCTGGTAATCTTCTTGTTTTCCATTTTTGCAGCAACCTAAACATGTGTTCATCAGCTTTCCCTTTGATCCATTTCTTTTGTTATTGTCTGTTTTTTTCGGAAGAAATGGCATTAAATACAGGCGGTGTCCCTGAAGTAATTCGACTTTTTCTCAGGAGGCGGTTTTTACACAGTGTCTCGCTCTGGATCCTTCCATAAGGCAAATTGGAGAAGTAATCCCCTGTTTGTCATTTTGGCTCCACCTTTTTTTAAAGCCTTTTTTATACACTTTCCCCCCACATTTCCAACTGGGTTTTATGCAAATTTTGGCAATTGGCGTCATGTACTGGATTTTTGACGGGAACTTCCTCACTGACATAGCTTTTAATTCGGGAAATGACGAGTTACACGGTGTTAATCGCTGGCCTGTCCCAGGTTTTTTTTTTTTTTTGAAAATATCTCGTTTAAAATTGGTTGAGGGGAAAGGTGTCATGCTTGATGTGTGTCACCTGTCACATTATGGGATCGTTCACGTATTCTAAAAGCTGGGGGCGTTTGCGTGGGTTTCTCCTGGCTCTTTTTCCTCTTGCATTTCCTTTCTTGATGCAAAAATTTACCCACGTCAGACCGGCACGAGGGAGGTGAGTTATGGAACCAAAATCATTATTTCCCCATATACTCATATAATCCGGCTGTTTAAACATTTAATTTAGAAATAACGCAATAATTGTGGCCACAAAAATATTTTGCAAGCTTATTAATGCCGTAAATCTACCAGGCAGTTCCCCATTTGCTGTATTGGCTTTGCTTATTAAATAAATTTTGTTGCCTGCAAATTATTTATTCTCACCAACCAATTTCAGATTAATTCCTTTACAACATGGTTTTTACATATTTTAGTTTAGTTTAATTTCTTAACTTGTTATAAAAATATTGCAAACTAAACATTGCCAAGTTAAACAGGAGGAAATGGGAAGAAGTCTGGTTCATATAGACTGCGAAAAAAAAATTCTCCAAAAACATTAAAAAACCTTAGGTTAGAAGTCATTTTGTACTAAATATATAGATATACATATGTACAACTTTCCAAAGCTTTATTTGCGTTTATACAGCACATGCTTAGAAGAATGATTTATGGGATTATGGGAACAATAAGAAAAATTTTCCAAAAAAAAAATGCTATGTATCTGCTCCGCCGGAATGGCACGGCACTGTCAAAATACACAAGGAAATAAAATAAATATGAATGTGAAAAAAATACTGTACGGTTTCAAGGAAAAGAGGATGAGAGGGAAAATGTACATTTCAATGAATTACCACAATAAGTCCAGACGGCGAATCTCCGGCTACAAAAGAAATTGGCCCCAGACCAAGAAAAATGACATTTTGCAGCGAGACAGCACGAATAAGCTAGAGCGAAATAAAGGTGAACAAATAAGAAAGTGTAGAAGCGGATGGAGTACAAAGAGTAAAAAGGAAATTGGAGAGAAATCCTTCAGATTAAAGTGAGTTGTGACCACAAAGAAAAAGAAGGAAAAACGAGAAGAGAAAGGGAAGGAAAAATAAAGAAAAAGAGAAGAAAAAGGCACACAGAGAAAAGAAATGGAATACAAAGGGAAGAGATACAGAGAAAACAGAAAAAATAAAAATAAGGAACCGGGAAAGCAAAGCAAAACAAATCAATTAAAAGAATAAAAACACAGTAAAAAACTAGAAGAAAAAGGGTAGAGACGAACAAAATGCGAAACGAAAAAGAATAGGAAAGTATATAAAAAGGCAGGGAATAAAAAAACGCAGAACAAAAACACGGAAGTTAGAGAGAAAATGACAGCAATTAGCGAAAAATAGAGGTAAATTGAAAGAGAAACCAAGAAACCGCAAGACAAAAGAAGAAGGTAACCGTGCAGAAAGAAAGAAGAGATTAAAGCAGAGAAAGAATCATTACAAAAGTTAGAGAAAGCGAAGGAAAACTTGGAACACGAAAAAGGACAAAAAAGAAAGTGAAGGAAAAAGTAGAACCAAGGAAAAAATAAACAAACAGAAAGAGCAAAAAAGTAGATGACGAAAAGAAAAAAAAAGGGAAAAGAGTAGTATAAGCAAAGAAAAAAGTACAGCGAGAAAAAGTAGAATAAAATAAAAAGAAAAGTGAAATCAAAGAGAAAAGTACAACGAGAAAAGGAAGAAAAAGTAGAATAAAAAAAAAGAAAAAAGAAAAGTGAAAGCAAAGAAGGAAGTACAACGAAAAAAAGAGTAAAAGTAGAATAAAAAAAGAAAAGTGAAAGCAAAGAAGGGAGTACAACGAAAAAAAGAGTAAAAGTAGAATAAAAAAAGAAAAGTAAAAACAAAGAAAAAACTACAACGAAAAAAGGAAGAAAATGTAGAATAAAAAAAGTAAAAAGAAAAGTAAAAGCAAAGAAAGAAGTACAACGACAAAACGAAGAAAAATTAGAATAAAAAAAGAAAAAAGAGAAGTGAAAGCAAAGAAAAAAGTACAAGAAAAGAAAGATAAATTAGAATAAAAAAAAGAAAAAAGTGAAGTGAAAGCAAAGAAAAAAGTACAAGAAAAGGAAAAGAAATTAGAATAAAAAAAGAGAAGTGAAAGCAAAGATAAAAGTACAAGAAAAGGAAGAAAAAGCAGAATAAAAAAAGAAAATTGAGTGCAAAGAAAAAAGTACAACAAGAAAAGGAAGAAGTTGAAAAAAGAAAAAGTAGAAAGAAAAACAGAAAAAGGTACAACCAGAAAAGCAAGAAAAAGTAGGTAAAAAAAGAACAAAGTAGAACGAAAAACAGAAGAAAGCACAACGAGAAAAGGAAGAAAAAGTAGGTAAAAAAGAAAAAAGTAAAACGAACAACAGAAAAAAGAGGAAAAGAAGAAAAAATATAAAGAGAACAAGAAAAGCAGAAAGAGAAAAAGAAGGAAAGAGAAGTAATGGAAGAAAAACCAGGTGAATCGACGAGGGAATTCGTCAAAATATGAAGGTCAAGAGAGAGAAAAGGAAGAAAAAACAAAGAAAGAGTGTCAAACAGAAAAACAGAAAGTTCAAGAAAGAAAAACAAAGAAAAAATAGGGAACAGAATAAGCAAGAGCAGCAAAGAGCCAGGGAGAGAAATATAGACCGAGCAAAACTCGGAGAGAGAGTTGTCTTTTTGCAAAAGAAAACTTCCGTCATATTATGATTACAATACGAACAGCTGCCGTAGATTTGAACAGACATTGTCATTTGGTTATTTTCTCGGATGTGAACATTCAGCAAACACACACACATTAACAAGAGGCAAAATCCGCCACCAAACACCCCATCATTATGTCAGAGGATGGAAATGTGCACACACAAAAAAAAAAAAAGAGTTCGCCCACTTTTGCAAGAGAAAGAAAAATAACCGGAAGTACTCGTACATGTATGCACGTGTAATTTTAAATGCATATATTACTTTCACAGAAAAAACGCCCGTCAACTCTAAAAATAATATGTACGTACCGCAAGGGGGAAAAGAGGAGAAAGTATATGTAAAAAATATATTGGAAGGGAAAAGTGAGATTATGCGGGTGTTTCAATGTCACTTTCAAAAAAAAAGGAGCACTGAGAGGGAAAAAGATGATTTCTAATTTTAGCCATTTTTTTTATTTTATCTTCTTACAACACTTTATAGTGAAAAAAATTTCTTCAACTCCCAACGATCTTGTTTGTTCCTAGTTTAGTTTCATATCGCTTTCCCCACACATCGGATCTCTCTTTTTGACAAGATATTTTGTTTTTAATAAAAAAGACCGAATCTCCCCATTTCTTTGTTCCCACGCGGAGAAATTGGATTTTATTATATTATTGATTTCCCCAGTCATTAGTGCCTTCTTTTCGAACGTCAAATATGCCTGTAAGTGACAATTTTTATTGTTGGTGTGATTTATATATATCAATACATTTTTGCTGGTGGGATTTTTATTTTGTCTTCAAATTTGTTTGTTACACTATTTTTCTCTTATTTCTTTACGGGCGTAGGCTCTCAGTGAATTTTTTCTTCGGGGTATAATTATGATATCCGAGTACAAAGGAACGGATTTGCACAGAACATCTGGCTTGAATTTATACACTTTGGTTTGTTTCTGTTGTAGCTAATGACATAATTATACAGGGTGGCTCACATACAGCAAGAAAACTACGCTTATTCCGTTGTCTGTCGGTTTTTGCCCCTAATTATTGCAATTGACCCGGAATAATTAGATCCTGAGGCAGATCCTGAGGCAGTTTTCGTCCCCCTTGTTAATCATTTTTATTCCAACCTGGGAATATCTCCTCATTTGTCACTTTGATGGGTATCATTTAAGCTGGGAGAGTATAATTTATTCCATAAGGAAATTCAAACAAAAGAGCTCTATCATATTTCCTAAATGAAATTACGTATAGATATGGTAAATATGACATTTAAGCAAGGTAAAGGTGACATTTGCGAGTTTTTCCCACAATTGTTCAACGATACAAATGCATCCAAGCTTATTGACATTAGACTTCCAAATTGATTTGTCTAAAATGGTGCCATTTGGTTCAAAACAGGATAGGTTGTAAACATTTCCTTTGCCTTTGTAATTTTCTTCTGTCCTTATGAATATAGATATACATTAGGAGGTGTCCTGAATTTTTATAATTCACCAAGGAAATCTCTGACATTTCTCGACGATTTCCCTCTTTTAGATTCTCTTAGATTTCCTTCTCTTAGATTTTTGGGGTGATTTAATCCTCCTAAAAAATGTATTGTAGAAATTTGCAGGCTCCTTTATTTCATTTTTCTTATTTTCTAACTTATTTTATTTTCACTTATTTTATTTCACTTATTTTATTTTCTAACTAATTTTGTCTTCATTTCTTCACAGGGCAAACGGGATAAGGAATTGGAGCAGGAGGTGCTGAACTGGATCTACCAGGTTCTGGGTGAGCCCGTCCCTCCAGGTCAATTCGAGGACATTCTCCGGGATGGTGTGGTCCTCTGTAATCTCATCAACAAGCTCGCTCCCGGCAGTGTCAAGAAAATCCAGGCTAAGGGCACCAATTTCCAGTTGATGGAAAATATTCAGAGGTAAAGTATTTAAAGTCTTTTAAACAGGTTACATTTAAACAGATTAAATTTCCTTATTACCATGCTACATGTGCATATTCCGGTTCTACCAATTCTGAAAGCCTGTACCGTTCGAAAATATACCCCCAGTATGCTTTTTAAGCCACGTATTCCTCCCAGTTTCTGTATAGACCACAACAGGATGAGCTTTTTGAACTTTATTTGGCTTCAAGTGTTCCAATTTTTGGGTGGTCAAAACGAATTTAATTTATGTGCTCTTTGTCACGGCCATGTCTTAAGTATAGGAGGCGGTGACATTATAAAAGAGTTGACAGGGTAAAATATGTGACTTGTCAAAGAAGAATTCGGGATTCTTTCCCACAATTATTTCCTGAAGGAATGAGGCTGTTCATACGTTCCGAGTCACTACTTCTTTATTTTATTGTTATTACTATCATATAGCTTTTCCTATAGCCCTTTGCTTATGTACACAATTGATCCTCAACGACCCCATTTTTTTTATCTGTAACCCGGGTAAATATATCAGTTCCATTAGTAATTAAGGCTGCCAAAAAACATTCTCCACATGCTGACGGGATTGTGGGTTTTCTTTGTTTTTTTCGGGGGAAGTAGGTTTGTTTACAAACAGGGATATACATATGTACATATTTCATGTGTTTGCATCGGCGTAATAATCTATAATGGCTAAGTAATGTTCATGAAGATTTCTTTGGTGGTAATGGAATGCGAAATTTTTTGGATGGTATAATATTGGTGTTGCTTATGTAGATTCCAGGCTGCGATAAAAAATTATGGCTTACCTCAAGAGGAAATCTTTCAAACGGCGGATTTATTTGAGAGGAGGAATATCCAGCAAGTTATTATCAGCTTATACGCCCTTGGAAGAATTGTAAGCATTTTTTTTGATGAACCTTGATTTTTTTTAAATTCAACTTGTGCTAAGTTCCCTTTGAATTCGAGCAAAACATGCCCGCTTTTTTGCAAACTAATGCTAAGATTTAAAAAAATTAAGCTTCACAAAATATTTGCAACTTTTGATGATGGAAAATTACTAACGTAGAAATAATTTTTAAAATATTTGCGATTCTGGCAAAACAAGCCTGCTAAATCCGAAAAACTGAATGGGTAAATAGAGAAAACGTGACAAACTTAGTAGTCAATTTTTAATTAGAGTACAGTAAGCGAAATTAAGATAATTTGCAATTTCAATATAAATAAAATAAAGAGATTTATTACCAAGAAAAAGTCACAAAGAATTCGTAGTTGAATTGAAAATTTTTAGGAAATAAATTTCCCTAATTGAAAAATCAAATTGGGAAACTTCGCAAATGAGCAGAATTTGCGATATTTACAAATCAAAATTTGAAGCATTGCAGCCCTTACATATCAAAATTCATAATTTTGATTTGCTACTACTTTCCAAGCAAAATTTGTAAATAAAATGTTTTGCAAGTTAATAGTCGTAATTTTATATTTGTTCCTAATTAATTCTTTCCGAAGCAAACATGTCGATTTTTATATTAATCATTATGCAAATTCTTTCTAAATCAAATTTTGATCCACATTGTGTAAATTTTGTCGCATTGATTTCTTTAAATATATTTTTCAGCATGTACTAATATAAAAGTTTTTTCGGCTTTTTATACCAAGTTTTTTGTGTCTTTTTTTTGCCAGACCCAAAAACACCCAGAGTGGACCGGTCCAACGTTAGGTCCGAAGATGGCTGACAAGAACGAGAGACAATTCACGGAGGATCAACTCCGAGCTTCAGAAGGTCATCTCAATCTCCAGATGGGCTACAACAAGGGAGCATCTCAATCCGGTCACGGTGGAATGGGCAATACTCGTCACATGTGAAGCATTAATATGTCAATATTATTCCTATACTCAGCAAAAATCAATAATTTCAATGAAGAAAAGCAAAATGATATTTTCAGGGAGAAATTCCCATATGGCAGTCGAAATTGTATTACATGAAAAAATTTAAGATGGAAAATATAGCAATGTTTGAATTTATCCAATTTTTCCGTAAAATATACTCAGCACAAAACTGGGGAGAAATTGTATTCGTCTTTTAACTGTTATTCTTCCGGCTACACGGCTATACATTGTATTATATACAGAAATACTCAAATTTGTTATGAAATAGAGATTTATGTGTTTGTGCTGTTAGTCCCCAAAAAATATTGTAATTTTATTTTAAAGAGCAAAAAAGAAAAAAACTGGTTAGCTTTATATTTATAAAAAAGCATCTACTTACAAAGATTGTTTTGTTGCTTCTAAAACCCCTGCCTCTTCTACCGATGTCAAATAAATCTCGTTACGGTTCTTTCAACTCTTTTCCTACACATACACACCCAAATGTCAAAAACTATTTGCAGATTCATAGAATCCCGTGTTTATTCATTTCATACAGTCTCAGCATTTTTACGCCAATAATGTCATCTCTGTACGGTTTTGACAGGATGCTTTCCACTGACGTCAATGACGTGTGATGAAAGATTTTGAAATGGGGAAAGAAAATACAGAGAGAGGGAGAGATACAGAAAATGGGAGAAAGTGGAAGAGAAAAGAGCAAGCCAAGTTAAAATTTGTACCAGCATGAAAAAGAAAAAATATAATTAGGGAAAATACCAAAAAACAAAGCAAAACAAAAAGTATAAAAGTGGCAAGACAAAGAGCGAATGCGAGAGAGAGAAAGTAAAAGAAAGAGAAAAGAAGCGGACACAGGTGGAAAAAGCGAAACAATTACCGTGACAGCAAAAAACGAGGTGGCGAAAGCGAAAAAAGAGATGGAGAAAGAAAAAACGAAAGGAGGTAGATAATCAAAAAATAATAGAAAATGAGACGAAAGTAAAATACAGAGAGACAAACGAGGTTATACAACGGAGAAAAACAAGCGAGAAGGAGGAGAGTAAAAAAGAGAGAAAGATAAGAGAAAAAAGAGAGAAATATAAGAGAAAGATAAGAGAAAAAAGAGAGAAAGATAAGAGAAAGATAAGAGAAAAAAGAGAGAGAAAAAGAGAGAAAAGAGAGAGAGAGAAAAAGAGAGAAAGATACGAGAAAAAAGAGAGAGATACGAGAAAAAAGATAAAACGAGGAGAGAAAGATGCGAGAAAAAAGAGAGAGAAAGATACGAGAAAAAGAGAGCGAAAAAGAGAGAAAGATACGAGAAAAAAGAGAAAAAGAGACAGAAAAAAGAGAAAAAGAGGAGAGAAAGATAAAAGAAAAAGGGAGCAAAGGGAAGTGCAGACGCAAAAAGAGAGAGAGTAAAGTCGAAGCTATAGAAAAATGCAAAACCGGGTTAATCCCATCATTAACCTCACACGTTTGCCGTCTTGCTTATCCTATTTTTGCATCCCAAAAGTTTGGTAGCGTGCCACAATCTGTGCCAGTGCCTTTTTGTTATTTTTTTTACCCAGCTTCCACCCTTTTCGGAGTCCGCGTGTGTGACAATTCCAAGTGTCGTTATGTTACCACTTACCATTAACGTACACCAACTGCTCACGACATTACAAGCTGAATATTTATTATATGATCACTATACCTTTGGATAACACATAAATGTGTGCAAGATCAGTCTGAACAACTATAGACAAAAGAGACAATAGTGAGAAAAAGTAAGACAAAAGAATAAAATAGTTAAAAAAGAAAGAAAAATTAGCCAAAATAAAATAGATAAAAAAGAAAGAAAACATTACGAAAATAGAATAGGAAAAAAAGAAAGAAAAAATTACCAAAATAAAATAGGAAAAAAAGGAAGAAAACATTACCAAAAAAGAATAGGAAAAAAGGAAGAAAACATTACCAAAACAGAATAGGAAAAAAACGAAAGAAAAATTAAAGCCAAAAAATGACAATAACACCATAATTCTTAAAACTAGTAATTGCAAAATTATTTCTCTCGTGCTATAAAGGCTTATTTGTTGTACGCACTTGACAGTTACCGAAGGTATTAAACGTGCGAAAAAATATTTCAGCTTCAAACACTATCAACAGTTGATGTAATTGGTTTTTTTTAATTTTTCCGTGCTCAGCCACAATCACACCATTATTATTAAATGAAGGAAATGTCAAGTTTCCCACTTGTTTGTGTTTTATACTTTCCAACGCTGTCAGCCGCCGGAAGACAAAAAAAAGTAATTGAAAGCAGGAAGAAAGAGAAGCTTTGACAGCCTCTCATACCAGGAGAATAAGAGCTATAAGGAAGTGAGGTTAACGGAACGTGAAGGACGAAAAAGGGAAAGAAAAAAGAAAAAAGGAAGAATGCGAACCAAAAGGATCAGAGGATTACAAGGGATTTACAGAAGAAAGAGAAAGAAGGAAAATTGATGGAGACGAAGGAGGCATAAAAGAGACAAGGAGAAATTAGGAGGAAAAATCGGAGAAAAGAAAGTAAAAAAAATGTTTTCACTCCAAAGCGCGGAAAAGAGATTGTCAATATTTTTTCCCGTTCGTTGATTCTCCAATGAATTAAAAACCATAAACAACCACAAGTACTTTTACTTGTCGAATGAAAAACTGCTTTTGCCGTCACACAAGCACGCCTTATCCACCCACACCAACTTTTTCGGATCTTCTCCCGCATCTCAAAAGCACTTCATGGTAAAAATGTCCCGAAATACCCAGATTTGTTACTCGTCACCCCCATAAATATCCCTGTCTGGTTTCCCTTTCAAAAGTACATAAGCATTAGTCTTTTTTTTTGGAAAGTGAATTTCAATTTATTACGGCTTGCATCTACCCATTTTAGCAAGTGCCTATGTGGATCCAGTCAGTTGGAAGTTGTATATTTCCTGGTTTGAATTTCCAACTCTGTGACAGTGTGAAGTGTCAAAGGTCCTATTAATAAACTTATTTTTAATTTAACTTATTTATCTGAATGATTTTTAAAAATCGACGACGGCATTAGAATAATCTTGCTTGAATTTCACCAGGAACAATTCGCAGAGAGAGAAATGCATTTAAAGACAAAAAGTGAGTCACAAATGAGGTAAAAAATAGATTTGAGGATTTCTGTGTCAATGTCAATGTGTTTACGTGGAGTATGTTGGAAATACACATTCATTGTAAACAAAGGATTTGCAAGGTAAGTTTACATACACAAATGTTGGAGCAATCTGGTTTCTTTTTGGCCCGGAAATCACGAAACAGCCAAGATTTCTTTCCGGTTGCTAGGAAAAATAAACAAACTGAGAGTTTCTTGAATATACACAAAGAGAAGGAACTGAAGCGAGAGAGACAGGGAAAAGCTGGGAGAAACGAGAGAAAATAATTAAAACAAGTAGAGAGAAAGAGAGAGAGAAAAGAAACACGCATTAAAGAAAAGTGTGATTAAATAAGGGAGAAACAACAGCCAAAGTAACAAAGAGAGAAAATGAAAAAACAATAAATACGTAAAGAACAATAGAGAAAAATTACAAGTGAGAAAGTGATAGAGGAAAGCCACAGAGGAAAGAAAGAGATAGAGAGAAAACGAAATCGAGAGAGAGAGAGAGAGAAAAAGGAAAAAACGACACACGCAAAGCGAGAGTGAAGGGAGAGTAGAGAGGAGAGCGACAGAATAGGAAAAAGAGTGAGAAAGGGTAGAAAAATAAATAAGATAATAAAATATTATTTTTACGGGAGACAAATACATACAAATAAATAAATATTCTGATTGTGAGATAAAAGAGGAATGAGAGAGAGAGGGTCCGCTGAAGTGAACGAGGGAGAGACGAGAGGGAGAACGGGAGATAGAAAGAGGAAAACACCCGAGACAAAACGATGCAGGAACACGAGAGTGAAAGCGAGAAAGAGAGAAAAAACGAGGGAGAATAAGAGAAAACGAGAGAGACAACTAGAGCGAGAAAACGAGAGAGCAAGCGAGAGAGACTGAAAACGAGAGAGCAAACGAGAGAGAAAACGACAGCGAGTGAAAGGGACACAACGAGAGAGAAAAAACCAGACAGGGAAAGAGAGAAAAAACGAGGGAGAGTAAGAGAAAACCACAGCGAGTGAACGAGAGAAAACGAGAGAGAGAGAACTAGAGTGAGAAAACGAGAGAGCAAATGAGAAAGAGAGAAAAAACGAGAGAGCAAACGAGAGAGAGAGAGAAAAAAAAGAAAGGGAGACAACGAGAGAGAAAAAACCAGACAGGGAAAGAGAGAAAAAACGAGGGAGAGTAAGAGAAAACCACAGCGAGTGAAC
>JAQGBT010003210.1:0-20455 GCA_034698585.1 Disparrhopalites patrizii | reverse complement strand
ACGAAAAAGATAAAGCCAAAAACGAGACAAATTATCAAAAAAGTGAAACCACAAAAACAGACAAATTATAAAAAAAAGAAAAATTCCTGGAAAAAGAGAAACCACAAAAACAGACAAATTATAAAAAAAAGAAAAATTCCTGGAAAAAGAGAAACCACAAAAACAGACAAATTATAAAAAAGAGAAACCACAAAAACAGACAAATTATAAAAAAGAGAAAAAATGCAGGAAAAAGAGAAATCACAGAAAGAGAACAATTCCAGGAAAAAGAGAAAGCACAGAAAGATACAAATCCCAGGAAAAAGAGAAAAATGCAGGAAAAAGAGAAAACACAGAAAGATAAAAATCCCAGGAAAAAGTGACATAATGCAGGAAAAAGAGAAGTCACAAAGAGAGAATAATTTCAGAAGAGATAACACAATGGTAGAAAATTAACAGGAAGAAGTTAAAGCCCAAAAGGAGACAATTTATAAGAAAAAGAGAAAGTACAAAAAAGAGACAAATTACAGTAGAGTTGTTTAAGAAAGACAAAGAGAACACAATTTGATGGACAACCCAAAAACGCAAAATGTACCAATATATGAAATATATAGAGAAATACATGGGCATGAAACACGATCAAAGACAAAAAAGAGACACCAGACACCCTAAAACCAGACAAGAATTCAACACGCACAAAAAAAAGGTAAAAACCTTCCAAAACCGGTGCGTCACCTTCAAGAAAGTCTTCAAATAAAAACAGAAAATTCCCCATCCAAACTGTCATGCAAGGAATGCAAACAGAAAAAAGACCGGAAAGAAAACTAAAAGGGGAAAAGACCCGTCTTCGAAGGTTTTTTTATATTTCTTGAATGAAAACTGTCACCTTCACCTTCATCCTCATTGACAATTCCGTCTCCATCCACCTTTCTCCCGGGGCACAAAAGCCCCATTAAATCCCTGACGTATGGAGAAGGAACTCAAGTATAGATACACATTTTTGTGGTAATAGAATTTCGAAGGTAAATATACACAGGGCCAAAGAAGAAAACTTTTTTTTTGACAATCTTTTTCCAGGATAAATATAGGGGAAGGTGCTTTCCCAATTGAGATGTGTGGAACTGGAAACATTTTCCTCATTTCTCTCTCTCTCTCTTTCTCTCTCTCTCTCTCTTTCTCTCACTTTCCCCCTTCTGGGCAAACCATTATACGAGAAACTGTGTCATGGTCAATTCCGACGTAGGACATTTACTATTCCCGTCTGTCACATCCTCATGCAAAAGTCCGTAAACAGATGGCTTATTCTCCTTCGGAGCTTGTCTATATAAGTACAATGATAATATTATCTAAAACAACACAAAACTCTCGTGTCCTTTCCCTATAAAGTATTCCTGTAGTAATTGTTCAGTAAAAAGCAAAGTGGATGGTGATGAATGCCCGTGTCAAGTTCCGTCTTAAGATGGCCCTGAATAATTGATGTGGTCCCGGATTTTGCTGGTCCTGTTACGCTCTTCCTAATGCCATTACAACCCATTTCTTTGTCTTGGTCTTCTTCCGTAATTCCATGAGATATGGGATTTTAAAACGAATTATATTCTCTTGTCTGGTTCCATGCATTTTTTATGGTTGCTCACATCCCTCGGCAATGTATCCACCTTTTTTGGGAGAGGACTAGGGATTTTGGATAATGTACTAAATGGATTTAGGGAGGTTTTGTATATAGTATTTGACAAAATAAGGACTTGAAGCGGGGATTTTAATTCCGGGATATTTGCTTCCTTGTCCCACTTTTCTTTCAATGTCTCTAGCTGGGCTTTGGCGGTCGCGTTAGGCTGCTGGAATGCAAGTATCATGTAGAACATATCTGTACTGTATTGTTTCTCTCTCTCTCACTCTCTTTCGCTTCTTTGTTTGCTGTCAATTTTGTGCTTTCGATCTCGTTTGCTGTCTTTCGTATCCGTTTTTCCTATACATCTTCATTTGTCGTTAGTTTGTTGTCATTTCTGTCTTTTGTCTCTATTTCCCTTTTATGCTTTTTTCACTATCTTGCTGTTGCTTTGTTTTCACTTTCTTTGTTTCCTCCTTTTTCACTTTCTATATTTTGCTCAGTTTTCCACTTTTTTTGCTGCTTTTTATCGCTTTCTGTGTTAGGCTCTGTCTCGATTTCTTCATTTTGATTTGTCTCGCTTCATTTATTATGATTTGTCTCGCTACCCTTCATTTGCTTTGTCTCGCTATCTTTCTTTTGCTTTTTCTCGCTCTCTTTATTTTGCTTTTTATCGCTATCTTTGTGATTTTGCATATTTTCTCTTTCTCTGCTTTGCTTCGTTTCTACTTGTCTCTTCCATTTCTTTCCTTTCTCTTTTGAGATGTATTTCTCACTTTTGCTTTTGATTTATTTTTAACTTTCTCTTTTGCTTTGTGTCTAGCTTTTTATTTTGATTTATTTTTAACTTTGTTTTTTGATTTGTTTCCAACTTTTTATTTTGATTATTTTTAACTTTCTCTTTTGATTTGTTTCTAACTTTTAATTTTGATTATTTTTATCTTTCTATTTTTTTATTTGTTTCTAACTTTCTCTTTTGATTTGTTTCTAACTTTCTCTTTTGATTTGTTTCTACCTTTTTATTTTGATTATTTTTAACCTTGTTTTTTTATTTGTTTTTAATTTTCTCTTTTGATTTGTTTCTAACTTTTTATTTTGATTCTGTTTAAGTTTCTCTTTTGATTTGTTTCTAGCTTTTTATTTTGATTTATTTGTAACTCTCTTTTTTTTATTCCCAACTTTCTCTTTTGTTCTCCTCCTCACTTTTACTCCCTTTAATTTCGTCGTCTTTTCTTTTGATTTCTATCTCCTTTACTTGCATTTTCTATTTTTGTTTCTCTGATTTTTGCTTTTTTTTCTATTCCTCACTATCACTTTTTATTTCTTTCCGTTCTTCTCTATTGGTTCCATTCATCACTTTTTCTTTTGTCCTCATATTCATTTTTTTTATTTCTTCACTTTCTCTCTTTCCCTTTCATTGGCACTCTTTCATTGTCTCACTTCTCTATATTTTATTGGATTTTTCATTTTTACGTTGTCTCACTTTCCCCCTTTTGACATGCGTCTCATTGTATCTACCTTTGCTTCCTTTCTGTTTGCTTTGTCTCACATCCTCTCTTCGAAAGTTACTTGCTGTCAGCTTTCCTCTTTTGTGCTGACTTTTCCGTTTTTTAACTTTCTCCTGTACGCCTTCTGTTTGAATTTGTAATTTGTTTTGCTTTCTTTCTCACTTTACGCTTTTGCCTTTTGCTTGACGTGTGTACGTTTTTTCTTTATCACTTCTGTTTTATTTTTCTATTTCACGTGTTCAATTTTCCTGTATCCCAATAGTTTTTGTTATAAGTATCTTTGCCTTTTTTGGTTCAACTCTTGCTGCCATTTACTGTTTTTCTCTCCAGTTTAATGATGTTGTTTGTTTTTATTTAACATATTCCCTCATATTTCCCGTTTCCCCTCTTCCTATTTACTACCTTTCTCTCTCCTTTCATCTTTCATTCTTACACTTCCCGATTACCTTTTTTTCCCTCGTGTTTATCTTTCTCCAAAGTCACGACAATGATTTTGTTTTCCAACATCCAAAGCTTCCGCCCTCCCCTTTACGCAATACTTTGGGAATAAGTAATGAATCCGTGGCGCAAACTTTCACTTTGAGAAAAACATCCCCACTCACTGGAATGGGAAGGTCCCAACAAATGGCGGGATGTTTATCAATCAGAAAAAATTAGAGTTGAAAAACACGGGCAAGGATTTGGTGGTAAACACGGTAATTAAGGCTGTTGAAAAAAACGGGAGAGCACGTAAAGGATAAAAGGATGTTGTTGACAAGAAGATGTGCAAAAGTGAGAATAAATGCAAGGTAATTCCTGTTTATGTGGTGATATTCTCCTTTTATCTCATATTTAAATTAAGGCTTCCTGCAAAGGATTCCAAGAAGCATTTTAAAGCCTCGATGTAACTTATAACATATGTATATTGATGTACCAAAGATGATGAGAGAAAAGAGGGGGAAATTTGAAGATGCTAATTATGCAAACATCTGACAAAGGCTTCTTATTTTTGGGAAATAATTGTGGCGTAATACAGTCGATTCTCTCTATAAGAGCACCCTATATGCACCAGAAAATGTGCTCTTATAATGTACATCTGGTATAGAGAATTAGTTAAAAATATTAAATAATTATGGTTATTTTCAGGCTTAACTTTGATAATTTTCCAAATTCTAACAACATTTACAAAATTGGGCGTAAATATTTACATTTTAGTGAGAAAAGAAAGAAATTGTGCTGGTATAGAATTCCGGTGCTGTTATAGAGAAAACGTTAATGTTGAAGGGATACCTGACTAAGGCGCTAATGCTCTTATAGGAAGAAAGTGTTGTTATAGTGAGAGAAATGTAAACCGAGGGAAGAAAATACCCTGCTGTTATAGAGTAACTGCTGTTATATCTAGTGCTCTTATAGAGAGCGCACTTTACGTGGTAAAGCTGTAGGGGGGATTCAGCACTGCTTTTATAGAGTAAATGCTCTTATAGGGAGGGCCGGTATAGGGAGAGCCGACGGTAATTTGGAAAAACATTCTAGTCACTGCCCTTCCTCACGAGCATTGTAAACAAATATATACGTACCTAAGAATTTTCCGGGGAATAAGGAAATATGTGATTTAATTCCTCACATTCCATGAATCTTTTGCCGTGAATACAGTTCCAGAGAAATATTGTCCCACTTTTTTGATGAATAAATGAAGGATCCCACGTAATTCTGAAGCTTATATAGCATAATCTCACGGGATATTAGCTGGACTGGAGGCGGACAAAAATTCTCGGAGGTTAGGACAAACGCAAATATTAAAATATTTCAAGGAAGACGACAATTCCAAAAATAGCTGGAGGGGGAAACTTCATCGACGTCAAACGTTCATAGTCTTCCATGGAAACCATGGAGGATGATTTATTTTTGAAACATCGGCCACACAATTTATTTATACACTTGAATATTCTTTCAGAGTTTTGCTGGTTCAATCATAAAGGTTACCATGTTTCCTATAATTCTTCAGCTTCTCTCGTCCGTCATGGACAAAAAAGTTTTCCTGTGACGAGACTTCCATCAGAAATCTTGGGAAATGCCATTCAGTGGCATTCAACAACTTTCGCTCGTGGTGGAATGAAAAGTTTGCTTTTATGATGATGAAGCTATAGATTCTGGATGGGTCTTAATTAGTTTACTTTCTCCCTTTTGCTCTCATGTTCTCTTCATTTAACTCATTTCTTTTCTCCCATACTTTCTCTCTCCTCCTCTCTTCCACTGTGTCTCTGTTGCTCTCATGCAATTTCTCTCTTGCATTTTCTTAATCTGTCTTTATTGTAATTTATCTCTTTCGCTTTCGTACTTTCTTTGTTGTACTGTATTTCTCTTTCTCTCATGTAATTTCTCTCTTTTTCTATTGAACTTCCTCTCATGCACTTTCTTGCACTTTCTCTGCTTCTTTCTTGTGCTTTATCTCCTTGTTTCTTGTACTTTTTCTCTTTCCGTCTGAGGATTTATCTCCTACACTCTCTCTTTTTTCGCTGATGTTTTCGCTCTTGGACTTCCTATTTCTATCTGTGTATTTCACTTTCTTTCACTCATGCTTTCTTGCTTGAACTCTCTCTCCCCCAGGCTTTCTTCTATCCCTGTTAGACTTTGTTCGGCCTTCTCTTCGTTTTACGGTTTCTCTCTTTCCCCCTGAAACTTCTCCTTTTCCCCATTGTCAAACCTCCCTCTCACGTGAGATTTCTCTCCCTTTCTCCCTTGAGGCTGTTCTCGTCCCCTTCTCGCCCTTCTTTCTCCTTCTCGAGTAAACTACACTTCCAAACTTATCCCTCCCACAGGCTATGTTTAACATCAACTCAAACATTAAAATGCTTGCTTATGCAAACTCAAATTATGTGTCTATCCCGCATTTGAGTGAGACAGACTTTTCCTGGAGTCTGGAGAGAATATAATCAATATGGAGTGTGCCCAGTTGGAGATTTACATAAAGTTTGCCGACTCATGATTTCCCTTGCTTTTCCTCCTCAACTGACAAGGAAGGCTGGAAAAGACAGGGATTGAAATGAAATGATCAATGCTAATATTAGGATGAGGGAGGGAGAATGTAAATGAGAGAGAAAGCAAGAGAGAGAGAGAGAGAAAGCAAATGAGAGAGAGAAAGCAAAAGAGAGAGAGAAAGACAGACTTCAATTTTTGAGAAATTAAAGCCGAACCACCGCAATAAGAATTCTAGGAAGACAAGACCCCATACAAGCACTTTCCCCGTCAATCCCCCCGCGTGTGGGTTGCTTACGGGAGAAAGTTCCTGGGAAAAAGCATGGAAGTCAGAGCTCAAAGGATTTTCTCAAAATGATCCTTTTACCTTTCCCCAATTGAAATTTCCCATTGGCCACGTAAAAGGATGAAACAGATTTTGAAGCCCACGCATTTTCTGTCAACTGATCACAGAGATTACAGTGTTTCCATAAATATCTATTTCTGATCTTTCTCCTCCCTCTCTGGATCTTCTTCTGGGGATTTATCTCTTACATCTTCAATCTCACGTGTTTTGTTTTGCTCTATCGGAATATTAATTTTCTTCCAAGAAATCGGAGCTATGGTGACAACAGAAATAAGAATAGGAATAGAACAGGAGAATAGAAATAAACTTAATTAATGACGCAGTTTAATCGGACACCCTTTAAGTGTTATTGTTGGAATATTTCCCTTGTAGTTTTCCATTTACGCCGGAATGAATGGATTCTCTTTGCCTCCAATTTTCCCCTGTATTTTCTTTGCGTTTGCTTTGTACGTAGGTATTCTTGTGGAAGTGAAATTTTTCCGTGTAATAATACATGTTCTGTTTACAATGGAAAAAGCCTACCATGCCCTTGGACAATGTGACATGAAAAAAAACAATAACATCCACAAAAAACGGGAAACACAGAAGCTTGTCAAATGCTACAGACTGGGACAAAAGGCCATAGTTCACTTTCTCAATTTTCTGAATGTCTTCTTACACGTTTTTTTTCCACCGACAAAACACGTTGATCTTGAGCAATTCTCACACCGTGTGTCGTCCAACCCTTTCAATTTACCAATTCCCATTAAGAATATCCTCACCATGCCCTCTTACAACATCCCATAAGCAGCTCAAATTCGTTCAAAACAATAAACAAAAACAATTGCCAAATTGCAGGGGAGAAGCGTGAGAAATATTTGGGATGACCCAACCCATTAGGATGCAACAGCTTCCTTCGGAGACAAAAAACGTGGAAGAACACACGTGTTATGAAAGACTAAATGGAATCATCATCATTCTAAAATATGTCCTTGCATTATTTTTGGAGACAAACTGCGTATTATGTGGGACACATGTACATTTTTAAAAATAAAAAACGGGATTAAAGGAATTATTTAATTCTCTCCTAAAAAAAATTAATGACGAGGTCTTTGAACGTTCTTTGTAATGGGAATTAATTAGGACTTTCTACGCACCTACGAGGAACTTTTGTTAGTTCAATTTTTTGTGGGGATATACCTACCTACATACATACATATGTCTAATTTATGTATATAGGTGTATCTATTATTAAATTTCCCTTTATGTTACAGGTACTTATATGCACGTGTGTTTCTGGAGCTACTATTTCATTAATCTTCTACGTTCTTTGTCCACGATCTCGCGGTTGAAATATGTCCCCATGGGAACGGGACATTTCCTAATGTGTACAGACCTATATGTATATATAATACAGATATACATATGTACATACATTTATATAAGAATTTTTTATAGGGTTATTACTCTCATAGAAAAACGTTGTGCGTGCTAATAAATTTGTTTGTCAAAGTAAAGGACGGTACAGTTTCAATTAATGTCGGTTTGTACATGCCAGCGTAATTAAGGTGCTGGAAGAAGCGATGTTGCATAAAATGTGGGTTTGTGTCTCAAAATGTATAGATATACTTATGTAGATAGGTATAGCCATCAAAGACCGTGTATATACTCCTTTGGGACCAAGAAGTCTGGACGGATATGAAGCGTGATGAGCCGAATTTGGCTTGAAATTGTTCATAAAGGCCAGGAAGGTTACATTTTGTAGTAAAAAAATACTCGACAGCCCTTTTTTGCCGCCACCCTCCAGAAGTGTGCTATATGGTCCTATGTGTCCCTATATGTGACTATGTGTTCCTATATGTGACTGTGTGACATTACTGTGACAGATCTTCATATAACACGTAATAATCCTGATGTAATCAAGGCTGTCGTAAGAGAGAGAGAGAGAGAGATATA
The DNA here is from genome assembly GCA_034698585.1 of Disparrhopalites patrizii. NCBI lineage: Eukaryota > Metazoa > Arthropoda > Collembola > Symphypleona > Sminthuridae > Disparrhopalites > Disparrhopalites patrizii. The sequence continues at coordinate 12,126 of JAQGBT010003210.1, read as the reverse complement.
CAAGCCTTGAAGAATCATTTTGACCGTAGAAGTTTGTGGGATGATGTACATGTGTGTATATGGATGTATGTAGGTGTAATGGGGACCATATGGATGATTAATATGAGTTAATATAGGAGAATTACAAAATTTGCGGTTAAGGTCGGAATGCGGTCTCGGTTTCACTTTCATAAACATTTACTCATCTCATGTGAGAGCTGTTGGGAGGGCTGGGCATGTAGTGTTATACTGTGTCATTTACGTGTTTTCAGGGATATTATGGAGTAAAACAGTTTCAAGGTTTCAATTTAACCTTTCTCAAGAGCGCATAGCTGCTCCTGCTGGAGTGGGTGTGTATTACAGGATTCACTTTGTCTTCTCTCTCTTTCTTTCTTTCTCTTTCTCTTTGCGTGTCTCTCTCTCTCTCTTTCTCTCTCTCTTTTTCTCTCTCTCACTTCCTCTTTCTGTCTGTCTTTTTCTCTTTTTCTCTCTCTCCCTTTCTCTTTCTGTCTCTCTTGTCTCTCTCTCCCTTTCTCTTTCTGTCTCTCTTTTCTCTCTCTCACTTTCTCTTTCTGTCTCTCTTTTTTTCTCTCTCTCACTTTCTCTTTCTGTCTCTCTTTTTCTCTCTCTCACTTCCTCTTTCTGTCTCTCTTTTCCTCTCTCTCACTTTCTCTTTCTGTCTCTCTTTTCTCTCTCTCATTTTCTCTTTCTGTCTCTCTTGTCTCTCTCTCCCTTTCTCTTTCTGTCTCTCTTTTTCTCTCTCTCTCACTTTCTCTTTCTGTCTCTCTTTTTCTCTCTCTCTCTCACTTTCTCTTTCTGTCTCTCTTTTTCTCTCTGTCTCACTTTCTCTTCCTGTCTCTCCTTTCCTCTTTTTCTCTCTCTCACTTTCTCTTTCTGTCTCTCCTTTTCTCTTTTTCTCTCTCTCACTTTCTCTTCCTATCTCTCTCTCTCTCTCACTCTCTTGCACTTTTTCTCTCACTCTCTTGCACTTTTTCTCTCCCTTTCTTCCAATCTTTCTCTCACTTCTGCTTATACTATTTCTCTTGCACTCTTTCTCACCGTCTCCTCCTATTTTGTCTCCTATTTCACTCTTTCCGGTTCATCTCCTACACTTTCTCTGTCTCTGTCTTTCTCTCTACTTTTACTCTCTCTCTCTCAGTCTCTCTCTCTCTCGTACCCTTGTAACTTATTAAAACTTTCCTTCCCCACGCTCAGAAATGCTGACTGGTCCGTAATATTCATTAGATGCAGAGGCAGAAAGTTAATCTCACCAAGGATTCCCAATTAATTGCTTAATTAGTTTGATGCTGCCACAGAAACATCGTGCCCTTGCTGGGAAACCAAAAAAAAAAGTGATCTCTTCTCCTTCCTTGACAGACAGACGTTCTTCATCCACTTGGGAGACTTGGTACGGCGCAGAAGGGCAAATGTCATTTATGTATGTACATACATGGGGCATAGCTACTAATAAGTGCTTTATAACCCCTTTTAATAAGCATTGCATATCCACGCATAAATATGAACCGTTGAATTTTATTAAAAAAAAATGAATTCACGTGATGGAAAAATTGCTCTCAAAGTGATTTAGTTGAATTTGAACGTACAGTTCACGACGGGCTTTTTCTGTTTTTAAAAACCATGTGAAATGGCAGAGGAAGAAAAGACAAACAGACACGAGGCAATTAGTAGAAATCAATTTGGGCTATAATTCACACATTCTCCGAGAATCGGTCGGAACTGGTAACTTTGAGTCTGTCACAGCCATAATTTGGTAAAGCACGTGCCTGGAAACATCCATAGAAATCCAAAGTCATAAAAAAGGTTCATAAATCCCTAAGTTTATTTTTCGGAGAAAAAAAACTTGGATGGAGAACATTTTTATGATGGCCCTTTATGAAGGGAACGTGTCAATTAAGAGTAAAAGAAATAAAAGGGCCCGCATGCACAGTTCCATGGGATTGATTTTAATTTCAAGAGGCCGTAATAAAACGCCCGTATAGGCAAAAAGGACACAGCGGTGTTCCAGGTCACATGGAAAAAGGGCATCCACTGGTAACAGTATTTTGCCTCCTCTTTATGACGTGAAGAGGAGCAATGTCAGTATAAACATGCAAGGCTGGAAGGATCAATGAATTCCAATTTCCAATGTTTATTTTTAGACCTAGAAATCCAAATCCCGTATAAGTTGATCCATAAAAAGAAGCATTATATAGACTTCACGTGTCATCCGTAAAAATCCGGGCTAAAAAAAATTGTCACTGGCTACATCCGAGAGCAATTATATTTTTGTGTAGATTCCTCCCTTTCGTAACTTTCGTTCGAAGATATTTGAAGAAAGTGATGTTGAGTTCCGCAGCGGTTCATTTATTCTCAGATCGAACGCGGGAAATCGTACTTGAAAATTTTTAAAGGTTGATATTTGGACGAAATTCGGACGGAGTTAAAAAACAAAGTGAATTAATTCCGATTTTTAGTTCGTTTAATCAAGTTCTGAATTTTCATTTGTAAGTGAACAAGCGAGTAAATACAAAATTAAATTTGCAATTAAAACTCGCGAGCATAATTGCGATTGCAATTGTAATTAGCAATCCAGTTATTTTTACATAAGAGAACAAACGACAACGCGTTTGAAACGAAGAAGAGGAGATTTGTAGTTCCGAAAATAATTCGAAGCTTGAAAATCCAAAAAACTTAAAATTTATCACTTTAACGTATTTTATCAGAAATTTTTAGTTTTAGCCAAATTAAATTCGTATTCGTCGACCTAAAAATGGTCGAAATTGAAACTGAACTTGATACCGAAATCGATACTTGTAATTGAACTTGATTTCAGTCAAAATTAAGAATCAAAGGGGAAGCTCCGACGACTTAAATTATTGTGTAGTTAATTAATCTTCAAAAAACTCAAATGATCAGGTACGATTAATGCACAAAAATGCCTAAAAATGGTCGAAATTAAAATTGAACTTGATACCGAAATCGATACTTGCAATTGAACTTGATTTCGGACGAAATTAAGAATCCACAAAGGGAAGCTCCGACAATTTAAATGCTTGTGTAGTTAATTAATTTCGAGTATCTCCAAAAAACTCAAATGATCCAGCACGATTAATAAACCTATAAATGCCTAAAAATGGTCGCTTTTGAAATTGAACTTGACATTTAAATCGATACTTGTAAATTGAACTTGAACCGATAAAAATTCCAAAAAAAAGTGACTGTCAGTAAAAAAAAAAAACGCGTGTGTGATTCGGAAGATTCGATTCGGGAAAAACTTCCTGGCTTTATTCTGAATGACAATGAACTACAAACCTAAACAGCATATTTACACAGTTATATACACATGTACATACATATTTATATATCTTGTTCCATACTATATGCACATATGTATAGCCCTCCATTGCCTTGATATCGATAGAAAAGTGATGTAAATCCGAGGAATTTATTTGCACAAAAAGCAAAGTTTTTTCCCTTCATTCAAGTGCGATGTGTGCGTGTATGTATGTACAATAAAGGGTTAATCGGATCTTATATGTGCATATCCTACATAAATATATGCATTGTACTTGCGTTTGTGTGGACATATATGTACAGAGGTGGTTTACTTGATCAAACAACTATTGAACGCTCTTCCTTTTGCGTCACATGCCGTCAAACAATGCCATCCATCACATTCCGACGGAAAGACCTTTACACACTTTAGAAAGGCATGTAATAATTGATATACTTTTTTTATATTTTTTATTTTTTACCCCCAAAACCTTCCCTTTTGTTCCACGGCCCACTGATGCTCCATTTGCTCAGTGGTTATTGTTCCGTATAATTTATATTAAAATCCCTATAGCAGTTTCCTATTTTAAAACCAAGCGGGAGGCCCCGGGATGCTCAAATTGTCGGATAAATGTGGGTTTTGAGGGAGATGACAAAGCCAATGCTTGAGGTTTCCCCGACAGCAACAGGCGAGGAAATTTCACGGGGGAATTCAGGATACATGGGGCACCTTTCAACCACATCCGTGATGTTAGTCAGAAGTGTGGATATTCATTTATTTCTGGTTTCCATGTGTGTAGAGAGAGAATTGAAGTGTCCCGAATGAACCCGGAGTACACACACGTGGAGAAGGTCAAGCTGTCCTTGTCATGGAATGGGAAAGACCCGTACAAAAAGGGCTAAAAGGGATGGAAGTGAAGGATGTTTTATTACCTTTATCATGTGCCTAGAGAGAGAGAATGGCAAGGAATGTTATTTGCCCTTTATGGCCGTGTTTGGGGCAATGGGATATGTGAGAAAAATGCAATTACAAGGCTTCCAGGTAGAGTTTTATGGCGGATATGTATACAATAGTGGGAGGAATAAAATGCAATCATTTTCGAAGAAATTTTTTAAAAAATGTTTGAAGAAATTTTTGAATCGGCCTGAAGCGATTTTTGAAAAACAATTTGAAGAAATGTTTGAAGAAATTTTTGAAGAAATTTTTGAAGAAATAGTGATAGAAATTATGTGCTGGTTTTACAGTAGGCTTCCCTCAGGAAATTAGCCGTTACTTTTGAAACAATCAACGGATTTTTACGAAACTTGTTTTGTTAGATCCGCAATAAAATTCTGTATCACAGCATATTTTTACTCCCATCCACGTTTTCTACCGTCTCGTCCGTACGTGCATTTACAATCTGTGGGGTAACTTGATACTTAAGGAAAATATAGAAATCCTTAGAAATCCGCCGACTGAAGAGTCAAATGATCAAATATGATCGTCTCCATACGATCCTTTTTCATTCCTAAATAACTTTGCTTTCGTAATGTGTTTCAAGCGCACTCCAAACGTCCTTTCATGGTCAAATCTTATGTATCTCTCCATTTTGTCCGTTTGATGAGAAAAGTGGAAGGGGAAAAAATTCGTTTTATACGAAAGAGCAATTAGGAGAAAAATAATAAAGTAATTTTTTCGTGGCAATAAAAACAAGCCTGTTTGACATAAAAATCTTCATTCATTTTTATTCTTGACCTTTCCACAAGGGCTTTCTTTTCTGTCTGGAACACCTTATGAATGGCGTGAAAATCATGCGTATGAATTCTGCCCTTCCTTATACAACAATGAATGTAAACAGATGAGCGGAAACAATAAATGTTTAACGTGTTTTTTAATTGCTACAGGTATAACATCCATAACATCTAATGGTATTAATTCTGTCTAATAAAAAACTAATTTTGGACAGTAATAACAGGCTTTTTTTCCCTTCACCAACAATGCCTATCGCCATATCATAAGATATCCTATATATGTATACATATATACATATGCACGGTACACGCAATGCTTCAAAATGGCAATTTATCCCAGTTACAAAATCACGTTTAGCTCCCAAATGACGTCAATACAATTACAATGAAGTGGTCTAGCAGAGGAGCAAAAGTACAACAATGGGAAGTAAATTTTTCAGACCTCAAAACATGTGCATTTACTTGCTGCAAATAACCATTTATTTACCATTTTTTATTTTTTTTATTTAACTCCTTTGAGCCATCGCAAAAGAATGGAAACAGCACAATAAAATGCGTGAAAAGCCACTTTCGAACGTCTGAAAACTACTCCAATACTTGAAAAAATTGGTTTAAAAAAAAGACGAAATTGCGTCTCCGTCTGGCAAAAACTAAATGGGAAGCAAATCACACTTTTCATTTTGTTTCTCGCACAAATGTGCAATATGTACTTATAGATATTCAAAAAAAAAAGTTTTGTATTTAAACACACGTTAAATACAAAATCCAGACGCCACAGATTCTTACGTCTACATATTCCCCCGTATTTTTCATTGTTTAATTAAATATTGGGAAAAAATGGAATCAAATGGTAGTTTTGTGGGAATTTTATGAGTTTCCTCTCTTTTGTGTAGGATTTTTGTACCCTGATTTTCTGTGGCATTGTCAGTTGGTAAATAGAGTTTAATCACACTCTCATGACGTCAAAGGAGAGCTGAGGTGGAACGCTATTAAGTAATGCTTGAGTATACAATTGTAAAACTCCAACAATGACCTAAAACATTGTGGTGTTCCCATTTAATATGAAGATATGAACTAAAACCTAATAGGCCTTGTTATGTCTTACGTGACTCCAGCCTATAACAATACAAAGGGTCAAATGGTGTAGTAATAATCACGTGCGCTGGAGGCAAGACGAACGTGTTGACGTATGTATGAGTTTTAAAGCGTCGTAGGTACATATGTATGTATGTACATATGTATATATATATATACGTGCTTGTAGAAAGAGCGGTAGCCCATTTAATGTGGCTAACTTGTTAAATGGACCGCTTGAAACATGAAGTGTTTCCACATTGTCGAAAACAAAATTTGGAGGTGGAAATAAACATATTGTTTTTGTCTTTTAAATGTTGCAAATTGAACCATTGTGAATGTGAGTCCAAAGTTCGGAAAAAAACTATTTTTTCCCCCAGTCCAGAGTCTATGTTACATTTTGACATGGGATTGGGGACAGTTTTATGGTGCCGGACATAAATCTCTGACGTCGAGAGAGAGACAGGGAAATGAACTTCCAATGACGAACATCAGGAGACAATGTAACTGTAAGGATCGGGACGAGGCAGTGCTCTGAGAAGGAAGAGCGACAGAGAGGAAATCAGGACAAACACGGACACGAAAATACGATGGAGGGGAAAAGAAGAGAAACCGTAGAGTTAGGAGAGAGAGAAGGAGGGAAAGAGTAGAAATTGAAAGGGATGGAGGGAAAGAACAGGAGAAAAGAGGAGATATAGGATAGAGAGATCGAGGGATTGATGAGATGGGAGAGAGAAAGACGAGGAAGAAAAGAGGCACAGAAAGAGAGAGAAAAAGAACACAGAAAAAAAGAGAAACGCTACAACAGAAAGAAAAACACGAAAAATGTAATCAGGAACTTATACCATTAAAGGGAAAAGGTTGGAGAGAATTCAGGAGACTAAAAATGACAGAGAGATAAAGAGGGAGAGATGAGACAGGAGGGAGAAGAGAGACCAAAGAAGAGAAAGCGACGAGACGCAGGAGAGAGAGAGAGAGAGGAGAGCGAAAAGACAGAGTAAAGAGGAAAAAGAGCGAAAAAGGAAGAAATGAGAACGGGAGAAAACAGATAGCAAGAAAAGAAAACAGGAGAGAAAGAGAGAGAAAAAGTCAGACAGAGAAAATGAATGAGAGAGAGAAAAAGAGAGAGAAAGAAAAAAAGAGAGAAAGAGAGAGAAAATAATTGATAGAGAAAGAAAAAACGAGAGAAAATGAATGAGAGAGAAAAAGCGGGAAAAAGAGAGAGAGAGAAAAAGTGAGAAAGTGAACATGAATGAGAGAGAGAGAGAAAAAGAGAGAATGGGATAGAAAAAGCGAGAAAAAGAGAGAGAAAAAAAAGTATGAAAGAGATAGAAAAAGAAAGAGAGAGAGAGAAAAAAAAAGAGAGGCAGAAAACAGCGATTACATGAGACCAACAATATCGGGAGAAGAAGGAGAGACGAATATAGAATGATAAAAGAGAGAGAAAGGAAGAATGATAAAAGGGAGAGAAGAAAAAGGGACAAAGAATGATAAAAGAGAGAAGAACGCGATGAAAGAGCGAGATATAAAGAAAGAAAAATATCAGGGAGATAAAGAAAGAGACATATAAGAGTGAGAGAGAGTGAAAAGAGAGTGAAAAGAGAGAAAATAAGATTAAGGTACAATAGAGTGATTCATTGTTATGCACACAGGACATGCAGAAATTACAGAGGTTGTGTTTACTGGAGCACCTGACTCAGAATAGCTAGAGAGAGAGAGAGAGAGAGAGTGTGATTAGGGACAACGTGTAAAAGATTTGAGCACACATTTCCTACCTGTATACCATTTTCCTTCACCGTTGATGCACATGGCTGAGAACTAAACTCTAAAGTTCAAAAACTTGACGTCATGAGAGACGCTCAGATGATTGCCTTCCCTTCCAAACTTGCAATGAAGGAGCGGAAGTCTTTCCAAGAAACTGAGTTGGCAAATAATTCTCCTGACCAAAGCACGGATAAGAATCTTGTGTAGTCATACGTTTAATTTTTAATCCCATTACATGTCTTGCCCTTTCGGCAATCTTGTCTACTCACGCTTCTGGAGAGTGTTTGACACACATTTGTTTAGAGCACATTTTGCGAGAGATTACAGGCAGTCTGCGGTTTTCAACTCACCTGGAATTGTTTGACGTGGGGTGAAAGGATATTTAGCACCAGAGTGTACATCCTCTCACTTAAATTTATTTCTGTTTACACAAGCTGAATCATCCTAAGCCGGGTCAAATGTGTACACAAAAGAGAAAAGGAAATAAGCGAGAGACTCATACTGCCATGAGAGATGGATGGAGACATCCAAGAAGAACGGAGAGAAGAGTGTGGTACGATCAGGGACAGACGAAGTAAATGAGTCAAATGGAACAAAGAGACAAATACGACGAGTCAGACCAAGAGAAATAATAGATGGAGAAAGGAAAAGGATACAGAGGCAAGAAGAGAGTAGGAGAGAGACTAAACAAGAAAGAGGCTATTGGAGAAAATGGTACGACATATGCCGAGAACAGATACAGTAGAATTCATAAAAGGAATAAAGCATGAAAAAATAGGAAAACATTTAGAAAGAGAGCAGCAAAAGAGGAGAGACAATAAACAGGCATGAGGAGAAAAAGAAATTAGTGGAGTAGAGATTGGAAATATACTTACATATACAAAACCAAGGGAGTGCGGAGAGATACAAGAATGAAGAGACGAAGCGAAGAGAGAGAGAGAGAGTGAGTACAGAGTGAGAGAAAAGACAGGACGAAAATACAAGAGATAAAAACAGGGAGGGACAAAATAAGAGTGAAGAGAGAGAAAATTGAGAACAGAGAGAGATACAGAAATCTGAAATATGAGAGTAGTAGGAGAGATAGGGAAAAAGTAGCAACGAGAGAAATAATTAAAAGAGAGCGGAGAAGTAGTAAACAGAGAGCAAAGAGAGAGAAAACAAGAGAGCAAAGAGAGAAACGAGGGACAGAGAAAGAGAGAAAAGAGAGACGGAAAAAGATAGAAAAGAGAGACAGAGAAAGAGAGAAAAGACGGACGGAGAAAGAGAGAAAAGAGAGACAGAGAAAGAGAGAAAGAGAGAAAAGAGGGACGGAGAAAGAGAGACAGAGAAGGAAAAAACAATAGAGCAGAGAGAGAGAAAAGAGAGAGAAAATTAGTGTGAAAGAGAGCAACGAGAGAGAGAGAGAGGAGCAGACAGACAGAGAGAAAAGAACAAAAGGAGAGACAAAAAGAGGGATAGAGAGGAGAGAATGAGAATTGTAAATGAGAGCGGGAAGAATGTTAGAAAGAGACGAATACGGAGAGAGAGAAAATAGAGAGCATCAGAGATAACGGAATAGCACGGAAAAGAGCAAGAGGAAAAACTCGGGAATGAGGCAAAGCAATAGAAATAAAGAGAGACAAAAGACAAGAATAAATAGAGACAAAAGACAAGAATAAAGAGAGACAAAAGACAAGAATAAAGAAGTAACCTGCTGTGTTCGTCTGAACGTGAGTGACGTCAAAGAGAGAGAGAGAGAGAGAGAGAGAGAGAGAGAGAGAGGAAGCAGCAATAAAATTTATATCTCGTCTCAAATTGCAAAGTTTTAAATTTAATTCTTCATCCCATTCAACTATCTGTATTGTATATCCCTTTTCCACCAAATATCTATAGGGAGGAAGAATGCAGAAAGTGTGACGTTATGTACATATACATATATCAAATACTACCACGTCCTCCTTGCCACATCACATCCTCCCAAATATCCTCAGCGAAGTTTTGGATTTTGATATAGAAAAAAATGAGGAGAAAAGTTACACAATTTATAGTCTCACATCCCTCGCAACCTGTACAATGTGCTTCATCCACAAAAAAAATATGTTTTGTTCCAAATCTAAAGAAAACGGAGGAAAAATGTATGGGAAATGGTAGTTTTTGTACAAAGGATCTGTTTCCAATTCTTTTATTTAAAAAAATCCTATATAGTATATGTATTGTATAACAAATACATATGTATGTACATACATTTATGGGAAAAGGGACAGTGAGGCATGGTATTGATTTGAATTGTTCGAGTTTTTTTTTCTCCCCATTTATTTTTCCAAGAAGCATCGACTACCAAATGGAAGCATTTGGTGGAGAAATAGATACCATTGAAATGATGGGCCAATCTGGCGAAAAAAAAGTTATTATTGCCACATATGAATGGTGCCGTTGCAAAACGGTTTAAGTCCTTTTAAAAATCAGGATGCTATTTCGGTCCATGAATTTACTCCATTTTCTCCCAGCATTTTTCCATATCTTTTCAATCATCACAAGCTGATGATAATACAGTACAGTCTCTCTATAACGGGCCTTCCTATAAAGGATTTCGCACTGCAGTCGACTCTCTGTATAATGGCCTCTTTTATAGCGGGCTTTTCTTAAAACCAATAAAGTAAAAATCTGAAAAATCTTCCCTGAAAAAATTGTTTCAATAGTAACACAGAAATATCTGTTCTCTATAATGGTTCTTTGCTGTACAGTCAACTCTCTGTATAGCAGTCTTCCTTATAAGGAAGTTCGTTAATTTTTTTAAATTTATAACGGCAGCAAGAAATGCTCCTCTTAAAGTCATATTGTTAACAGAAACATCTCTATAACGGTTTGTTGCTATAATGGATTAAATTTGCTGTTATATGAAGTACCATTATAAAGAGTCGATTTTAACGGGTGAAAGCTGCTATATTTAATGCCGTTATAGGAGAGAGTCCACTGTATAACGGTCTTCACAAATCCCTCGAAAGAGTGGATGTATAGAAAGCTTTATATTTAATGCTACATAAGTGCAAATTCTGTAAGGTCTCTCTACAACATAACTCCTAATACAGTAGACTCTCATCTACAATGGGCTTCCTTATAACGGTTTTCTCTCTGCAACGATGTCACAAAATGCTCCCCTCAAAATTTTCTCCAATTATTAACCTAGAAATATCTATTTTCTGTAACGGTTTTTTGCTGTAAATGGGGAAAATTTATTGATTTAAGGGGAACCGTTATAGAGAGAGTCAGATGTAACAGTATGTTCTTTGTAACGTCAGAAAAATCACCGCAGATTGTATATAGAGCATTTAATGAAAGAATTCTCTGTAACAGCTTTCCGTCTATAACAGCAACGTTTTGGGTTCCATCAAAGGCTCTTATAGAAGTACCCGGCTGTGTAGCGTTTTTTAAATTTAAAGCGGGAAAGTTTCGAATGCCCCACCATTACAGATTTTTTCTTCTATACAGATAAACCTGATAATTCTCTCTATCATGGTTCACTCTAAATCAAAAAATGTTTGCGGATAGAATAAAAGCCTTTATGTAGAAAGAAATAGAAAGAGAGAGAGAGAAATTCTATGTTAGTCAAATAAAAGGACTTAAACCGTTTTTGAACTTTTGAAATAGTTTTCATATGTGTAGTTTGAATGAACATATGTATCTACTATAACATTTGTAACGCGAGATGGGAGATTTCAACTGAATCCATAGATTTTAAGCCAGGTTGAAAGGATGTAGTCATTGATTTTTCAAACGGATTTTAATCTCACAAAGAGCCTTTTTCCTGAAAGTGAAATTTTAGGGATTCTTGGTAAGTTGTAAGTACGTTTGCAGTTTTTTTTGCTGGGGCAATTATTTGAGGTTATTATATTCCAGATCCTGCTTCTTGGTCAGAAGAAGATGAACGGAAGTTCTTGTTTAGTCATTCGAGTGCAGGTACAAGCCTGGATGCAATTTCTCATGTGCTTGCTTTACTTTTTCTTTCCTTTACCTGTCTTTCATTGCCCCCTTTTGATGTTTACCGGCTTTTTCTGGTTTAAATCACTTTCTTTTTCAATCCATTTTTCTTGCAGGTCCTATACTTTTTTTCCCTGGATTAATATTTTTTTCAATTAGTATTTTCTATTTAATGTTTTATTCTCTATTGATATTTTCTATTTAATATTTTATTCTCTATTAATATTTTCTATTTAATATTTTATTCTCTATTGATATTTTCTATTTAATGTTTTATTCTCTATTGATATTTTCTATTTAATGTTTTATTCTCTATTGATATTTTCTATTTAATGTTTTATTCTCTAT
>JAQGBT010003209.1:0-20456 GCA_034698585.1 Disparrhopalites patrizii | reverse complement strand
AGCTTTTATTCATGCTTTTACTATATTTTTATATTTGTGCTTTCTCTACCTGATTCTGGCTACTCAACCCCAAAATATGTATGTAATACACAAATATAGAATTGAACGAAAAGTCAAAAATAAAGCCTGGTGTGGCGTCACAGTAAATGCATTGACTCCCCGCGATTCCCCGTTATTTCTCCCAGTCTGTAAAGCTCCCAATTTATATTCATGCATGAAATTGCCATTGTCATAAAATGGTGACTTCTACTTGCCTTGAAGGACTTTCTTTATTATTATTCTCTTTCATGTAAAAGTTATTATAAGCCCCCACTCCGCCTCTACATTTTTAATGGGGGACGAGGATCCCTGGGAAAATGGTACAGTGTCAGAGAAAGAAGGAGAGAAAGTACTTTATATGTATGTTTTTAATTCCTTTTTTATTATTTACTTTTCCTCCAGTGGTTAAATCCTCCCTTTGGGCCCCACACAAAGGCGGAGTGTCAACAAAGGAGAAAGCATCAAAATGAAAGGGAGAATCTCGTGTTTTAAAGCCGAGCATGTATTATTTTGTCCTTTATTTTCCTTCTTTCTCCTCTTTCTCTTTTCTCCGGGTGTGTTTTTCTCTCCTTTTTATTCCTTTAATGACTCCCTCTGGTCTCCCTATCTTTCGTCTCGCTCTTCTCTCTCACTTTCTCCCCCTCCGATGTACATACTGAGAGAGACACGAAGAGCGTGGAGTTGACTTGCTTTTAAAGGATCATTTTCTTTTGTCTTCTTCCAAGTAATATCAGAAGGGATGGAGCAAAAAAAAAAGTCACAAAAAAAACTTGGTACGTTTACAATTTCTTTTTTTGTTATTCCAAGAAAAAAATGCTTTTCTCAGAGATCAGGAGATTAAAATAAATGAGATGGAGTAATAGTTCAAGTGGAGCTTTTTTTGGTTCTTTGTTGTCTTCATGTCAAGTATAAAGAGGGCGAGTTAGGAAAACAATTTTGCTAAAAAGGGGGGCAATAAGGGCCCACGTGCCAGGGATCTATCTTCATTTTAAAAAATTCAAGGAGACGTATAAAAAGGGAACAAAGGGAGATGGAAAAGCTGCTTTGGATGGTACAGTGGAGTCTCTATTTAACAACTCTGAAGGGAAGGTCGAAACATATTGTTACAGGGAAATGTTATTATAGGGAACATTAAATATATGCACCTTACATGTACGAAGGGCTGGAAAAATTATGTTGTTACAGAGAAATGTTGTTATAAACAGACTTGTAATGGAGAGACTCCACTGTAATATAAATATGTAGTTGATTACTTTTATTACTTTCGTCTCGAAATAGAAAAGAGTAATTTCAGGGTATTAGCTCCGTTCTTCCTGGCTTTTAACTTCTTCTTTTGTATCTTCAGTTTTCGTACGTTGCAATATGTAAGTAAAACTTGTAAGTACTCCTATGAGTGATGTAATAGAGGAGAGAGATTTTATTTCTGGGAAATTGAAAATATGGAAATATGTAGTTGGAACAGAAAATAAAGATGGAACGGAGGGAATTATAGCCTAACGTCGATTTTTTCCCTGCAAAATAAAAGAAAGGCTAATTTATGCATTTTTATTACGAAAAAAGCAAGTATGCCTTTTATCACAGAATTATGCTTTTTGCTCTGTCCAAATTTTGCCTCCATTGGATATTTCTTGATATGTTTTACATTTTTTTAAAATAAATAAAGAGATTTTGGACCCAAAATCAATGAATTCCTGTAATTTTGGTTTGGTGCTTACACAAAAATCAATTATTCCACAGAATTTGTTCTTAATTTACTCTTTTTCTACTTCATTTTGTATTAAACATTTTTTAATGTACTGATATGCATCCTGTCAAGATAGTCATAGTTCGCTTAAATATCCTTACCGCTAATTTAAATTACATTAAATAAAAAAAATCAGGTTTAAAACGCCTGCAAATCACCTTTGGGACACTGGTGGCCACATTTAGGGTCACTCTCCAAAACAGCCTTTTTAGACGACTTTTTCAAAATTCACTGAGAGAATACTGACAAAGCAATTGATTTGAAATTTTTCCCAAGTAAAGTCAATACTTTGATCTTTCGCATGTGTGCTTTAATATGGAATATCCTGCATTAGTTCTTTTTTAGTAAACATTTTGCGGCAACTCGGTCGAAAAATGGCCACAATTAGGGATTTTACCGAAATCATGACTAATCGGCGATGAAATATCTGTAATTTTTTTCTTGTCCCATAATTTGGGTCTTGTTTGCGTTTCACATGGGACAAATAAAATCAACTAATGAACGTAAAAAAACGGAAGGCGTATATATTTATACATAGGTATGCTAACATTCCCAAAACTGAGGCTAACACGGCGCCATCTCTCGTGCGGAAAATTAAATTTGTGGCCAAAACTCCCGCCAACCTTCAACTAGAGCCTTCTCCTAAAAAATCCGAGCGACCTATCACAATTTTGGGACTACTCAAAAGTCACGTCTTGCGTGCATCTCTTACTGCATTTTAATTTTAATTAATTACACCAATGAACTTTGACCTTCCCCTTTATTTCATCATGGTTATTACTGTTGTTAGTCATTTAAAACTAAATCCCTTTGGAATCAATTTTTCCAACACAAATATCACGTGTATAATTTTCGTTTAATATCAAATTCATTCCGCTAAAATTATACATAACATTGTGTATATCATTTACGTAATTTAGGTAGAACATTAGAACGTTACGTGGACATGTGGAATCCGTTTCTTCACCAATTTCCACCGTTATATTTACAGAATTTGGGAACCAAAATAACCTTGGTGGAAACATTCATTAAATGTTTTTATAAAATTATTTTGAGGATTTGTGGCGCGTTAATTTGTTAATATTTTTTAAGAAACCCACTTAGTCGCTTTTGCAATTAAGAATTCTTGCACTTAATCAAAAATACATTCTTAGTATTTCATATTTATCTGATTTAAATCGATTTAATATCTAATTACAAAATTTAACATTTTAAAACTGTCAGCCCAAACACTTACATTGTTACTTTACAAACTACATGTAATGTACAGTGGACTCTCTCTCTCACGGTTCCGCTTAACTCAGCAAAATTTCCCCGTTATAATGAAAAACGGTTATCAAGGCATTGACGGATTACAGAAGTCGGGATTTGGATTAAAGATGGGATTATTTCGGAAAAAATCACCTCGAAGGATTTGGATTGCGGATTAATTCAGTTTTGGGATTTGGATTAAAAATCGGGATTATTTTTTAAAAAATCCAGTAATCCGGATTTTAATCCCGGATTATGGATTAAATCTTAATAGTATATCCGAAATATTTATTCAACTAGAGAAATACAAGATTCTCAACAATAGATACCGTGATTTTTGGGTTAATTGTTTTGGTTTCGATATCTAATTTTATACCTTCCATCGTTGAAGATATGCTTTATTATAATGCAGAAAGATCTAGAAAACGTTGTATTGCCCCATCCAACGAAGTGCGTTTTAGAGTCACTTGTCGAAGTTTCTAATTTAGCTATAATTGATCCCAATAAAAGATGTCAGAATTGTGCTTTCCTGACTAGCCCTTTTTGACGCAAGAAATACGTTTTATTACATTATTCTGTCATTAGAGCCAAAACCAAGAATCTACTCAACTAAAGGTGCAACAGAAACTTTCATTTTTGGGCTACGAACATTTTTGGAAAAATGTTCGTAAATTTGTTAATTCCGGTCTAAATTTAATAGGATAATTTTTGAAAAATCGGTAGTAAAATTCTGCGTAGAAACCATTTGTTTTACGATTCGCACGACTGCTGGAACATCAGCGTCCCTGCGAATGGCATAAAAAATCGATTCAGTTGAAAATGGAGACTTGCTTTTTCATAAACTCGCCATAATTACTGATTAAATCGGAATAAAAAAACTCCCTCGATCCGCACGAAATTTCTGCTTAAAACATACATTTCTAAATTTTTTCGCAGTGTGGGGAACATATGCATAGAGGTCATAGAGGGTGATGTTGTCATGTATATATACCTTGTATGTTTTTGAAAGCAGACATTAGGGTCCATGTATTCTTTTACGCAGCTTTTTGTTGTTATTTTGGCACCTTATTGTAATCCTGTAATCCCAACTTTTGAGTGGCTCGGGATTACGGATTAAATCTCCGCTACGATTTTAACTGGATTCCGGATTACGGATTATTCTGCCGTGAAAACTAATCCGTGATTTTATACTGGATTATGTAATCCAAATCCGCAATCCCGTGATTTTAACCCCGGATTGTCAATGCCTTGACGGTTATAGAGAACAGAAATTATGTTTACAATTGGAGAAAATTTTTGAGGGGAGCATTTTCGGCCACGGTAGAGAGACAACCTTTACAAGCCCGATTTAGAGAGAGCCGACTGTACTATTCTGAATGTCAAATATCTTCAGTGTTTCTCTGTAGTATACTTCGTACACATTCTAAGAGCTGTTTCTGTATGCTTTTTAATGGCAAATAAATAATAATTATTATTACTTTTTGAGACAAAATTTTAGGGAGATTTTGAACGTTAATGTGCTCGACGTTACTTCTGGCCGTGCCTTTCGCACCAGGAGGCCTGGCGTCAGTGACGGTGCCGGACGGAGAAAAACAAACAAAAAAACACCTCTGGAACACGCTGAACATATACATATTTCAACATGACCATAAAAAAAACTAACAAGGAGACAAAATGCTTGGGGGAACCTGAGATAGTGAGAGAGAAGCGGTGAAATAGAGCAGTTCCATGATGACGAGATGATCATTGAAAGAAAGCTATACTTGCCAAAGAGAAAGCTTTGGGTGGGGGGAAGTGAAGGATTCCTCTCTTATTGATTGGAATATGTCATCAACATCACGCATTCCCTGGCGTTTCCCTCTGAGGGAAGCAAAAGGGCATATGAACATTAAAGCGACAGAGGCAAACAATTTCTTCCAGGCATTTCACACCTCACAACAATCTTATCAATACCCATATGTATCCCTTTACCGGGATATGCATATTATTTTACATACGTAAGGTCAATCTGGCTATTATGGTCAACGGGGTAATTGTGGCGACCCACCAATTTAATCCCAAACTAGGTGTAATTAAGTGAAAGGATGCCTTAAGAAGGTAAAAGTCCCTGTCGATATTCATTAAATATTGGCGGTCAATATGTACATAGAATTGTAAATTGGGGAGATTTTTAAAGGTTTTCAGATGCCATTCAAATGTAAACTGGACCTGCTTAATTCCATTTTTTTTCTTGGCCTTGCGGAATGATTCAGCCTGATTTGCGGGATAACCATATGCTTAATAAGCGTATAGAATTACTTACACAGAAACATTTTTTACCTTAAAAATGTCAGTACAAGTGAAGATCGGGGTGATCACAATTACATTGAAAAAAACGTATTAAGTTAACATACTTTAATGGGAATTTCCAAGTTCAGCTAGAGAGAAACTCGCATAATTCGTTCCTTCCTAAATTGCACATTGACCTTTCAAAACGGCTCACGGAATCACATAGTTATGGCATGGTGTGTAAATATAGTAAATATGCAAGTAACGATAATCAAAAAATTAAATTCTCCAGACTTCTCCATATTTTTCCTTTCTTTTTTATTGAAAATCGTATTTCTGAACATATAAGATTAGGTCTGGGGAGAAAATGAGTGTACAGAGCTGAAAAAAATATAGCGAAATCGACATTCGCCGAATCTTCACATTAATTTTTTCGGACTTCAAACTTAAAACTTACCGGTATGTATATGGACTCAAGCTCAACCATAAAATTACCATTACAACCTGAGTTAATTCCATCATTTCAATATCCACATTTAAACATCATGCCTCTCACCTTGAACAATACCTAACTACACGTACACTTAACGGGGTTAACAAGTCATTTAATAGAATATGTTTTACAGAAACAATGGAAATAGCTTAACAGAACAGAAGCAAGACAGAATTTAGCAATTTCCGGAATTTCTCCATATTTTTACGTATACGTAAGTGTAAGTGTAAGTGTATACGTAAGTGTATACACTTGATACGGAAGGAGAAAGCGGGTAGCTTCGATGCTTCAATTCACTGCAGAAAAAGAAACTCGATGGATCCTAATAAAAATGTACATGAATACGAAAGTGAATATCTAATTTTTTAGGTTAAACCAATACCGTAATGTAATGACACTTATTCTATGCCCAATAGGAATATTTGCATGCTAGAATTAATCCTAAGCCTGCATTCAAGGTGACCTCTCATGACATTCCGATTCTAAAAATTTCTCACTATGCATTGCATTATAGCAAACGCAAACAGCTCACATGGAATATGATTAGAATTTTGGTCGATAAGTCGACATACAGTTTAAATACAAAATAAATTCTAAAAGTGTGAAATTCTACAGGATTACAAGTGGAATAAGTTTTCAAAAATAATTTGAAAAAACAACAGAGTATTATAATATAATAATTAATAATATTCAATGATTTGCAATTGAATGAGTTCAGCACAACGGGGGAATGTTATTTGTTCTACAAGATGTGCATGTATCTGGTTGGAAAACGGACTATTTTGCTAATTATACTAAAAGTTATAATTACGGTTTTAATAAAGCTTTTTTAATACTTTGCCATGATTGTTTGACATTTACACATTGGCCAATAACCGACAGGTTTGTGGATTTTCAAGACGCTGGGGTATCCGTGTGGAGACAAACCGGCCAATACCGACTTTTTCACCTAATCACTGTGATTTTTTCTTCACACTTTATTATTACAGTAGCTTCCAGAAACTGTACCTACAAGAACATGTCAACCGACGTAGATGTTGAGATGAATATGTAATTACTTGATTATTTGTGACAATCAAAGCTATACAAAAAATATAGAATATTGGCAAATAATTACCCGAACAAATTGTGCCGACTAACGTTCACATTCTTTACCACAATCTGTAAGCAAATCCCATTATTTTTATTACCTGAAGAGTACAAATTACAAATCCCTTTTTAAATATTATCAATATACATTCATTATATTGTTTGTATATACTTATTCATATTATGTACTATTTGTGTACCATGCAATTACTATCTGTACTTCGAATCTTTCCATCCTTACACAAGATTTTTCAACAACCACAGCCTACATCTCCACATTAGCAGTTAACTTACTATTATTAGATATACTGTAGCAGTTAATAATAGTTTTAATCGTTATTGTTACACCACTGTTATCATTATAGGGATGACCATCATGATCACGGATCATCATCAATCTTTGATATTCATAAAAAATAAAACTAAAAACAACAAGTCGAACAATACCATGGCGTTGCCCGAAGGGGGCAATCCCTATGCTTAACAAATCTGAAATATTTTTTGTATAATAATTAATTTATAAAAACATTTCTTCCAACTGACCAAAAAAAGTTTCGATGGAAAGAAGCAGAACTTAAATCAAGTCGGGGTCACCAGGGGCATAGCCACGCTTTTTTTTTTTTTGTCAAATTACAGTTATCGGCAATGCGACCGGTTTACATTTAATAAAATATCTTACAAAAAATTATTAGCGCCCCGCCGGTACTTGTTTAAATTTATGGTTTAAGCCCTCGAAAGAAGTATAAAGATTTTTAAACGCTCGTAACAAAAATCTAACAACATTCAGTCCAATGAAGAGTGCGGAAGTATAGAAATTCATATAATATGAAGTTTAGATTTTTGTAGCTAACAATTTCACATTGCACACTTAAAGGCATTGATTTACAATCATCGCCATATCGCATTATTTTATCCATCCTCAAATGCAAAAAATTTACATTCAGTTAGCATATCTACTGGAATAGAATAGTACAAAAAGGAAATAATAAATTCATAGTTGCTACTACACATGTTAATGTTTTTTGATTTTTGATCATGTCAATTCTATAAACTACGTCTACTCACGGGTCGATAAATTAGAATTTTAGATTACTAATAAAATGATTCGAGGAAGAATATTTACTCCCAAATTGTTAGGACAATTTGTTACACAAAACCTACATCAGTAAAACTGACTACGACTACTTTGGTTGAATGTATTTGTAACGGTTTACACATACTACATTTTATAGGGCCAGCAAAATATGTATTGTTTTCATCAACAATAAATGTCATATAAAGGATAAAGAATAATAATAACTAATTATTAATATGTGTCTGTACTAGTATAACTAATGTTTTTATTTTTTATCTACCTTCAAATAAATGTACGCATTATTATTATTACCCATTCATCAACCATCAATGGCTACACACAACTCCGGTTAACTTACGACTTACAGGGACAGAACCAAGAACTAATCCATACATGTTGATGATGTAGACATTTTATACAGAACAATATAATCAAAACAATTGACACACGCCCAAATGTACAATTGGTTATTATCATAAGAATAGCGTCATATCAACATCCTACAAATCGCCGTAAAGACGAAAACTCTTCAGCGGCAATTTCTCGATCTGACCATGAAGAGCCCGTTTTTTGCACTACGGTTTCTCAATCCTACTGAATTTGTATATTTTATTACATTTCAAGGTCTCAACACCCTTTGTCTTCTCCTTTGTCGTCATCAAATCCATAACTTACCATTAACGTTACTTTAACTTGTACCTCCAATTACAATTAGACCTGTACACAACGGCACAGATTGTAAGGATAATATATAATTATTATAGACTAATTTTAAGACGACTTACTACATCTACCATAAAATATAATAACAATTGTTCAAACTTTACAAATTAATATATAATAATAATTATTAATAACATATGATGAAAAGAGATGAATATTAAAGTTTCATGGTAGAAAAAAATGCTGATGATGTTGCTTGTTTGTGGTAGATTTGAAAGCATTAAAATATCAAGGCTCTTCCTTTTAAAATTTTTTCTTCATCTGTTGATCATCAACTGTTGCACAGACTCACACGAGACATGAAAGAACTGGATGCTGAAACTATTTCTATTACTTTTTTTCAAGTTATTCCTGACCCATTGCCTGTAAATAAAACGAACTAGTTAGATGGTGCCCATACATCGGACGTACTGTTGGTATAAACATGAGAATTCATAAACTTTGGATCCTACGGTAACAAACAGTATTATTGCAGAAAGAAACAACTTACCTTGTAGAAATATACTGTCACTTTAACTAATCAGATGGTTTATTATTTACAGCAGCCGCAACTGCCGTAGGAGCAACAGGCGCAGGAACTGCTGCGTTTTTGGACTCCGTGACACCAGCATTTACAGCATTTTTGGCGGTTTCCGTGACAGGAGCTGCAGTGGAAGCAGGTGCCGCAGCAGACCCCGGGGTTTTGACCGGTGACGTATTATTAGCATTTGCAGCATTATTCTGATTATTTGTAGACGTTATAGATTTCTTGACATCAGCATTTGAGGAATTATTAACTCCAGCAGAATTGTTCTCGGTAGCAGGGATTGCTTTGGTAGGAGACGGTGATGTGGCTTTAATGGGCGATGTGACTGCTGGAGCTGCTGCTGGTTTAACCGGTGTGGTTGGAGTGGCAGATTTGATTGGAGAGGCAGGTGCTGGAGCAGCAGCTGGGGCTGAGGCAGGCTTAGCAGGAGATGGAGATCCCGCTTTTGGTGCCGCCGGAGCTGCAGGTTTCGATGGGGCTGGCGAAGACGCTTTAGGAGCAGGTGAAGAAGCTTTGACAGGAGTTGCCGCTTTGGCAGGAGCAGGCTGGGGTGATTCCTTCGGT
This sequence comes from Disparrhopalites patrizii, assembly GCA_034698585.1. NCBI lineage: Eukaryota > Metazoa > Arthropoda > Collembola > Symphypleona > Sminthuridae > Disparrhopalites > Disparrhopalites patrizii. Next base: position 10,684 of record JAQGBT010003209.1, on the reverse strand, counting down.
GGTGCTGGCTCAGCTGGTTTTGCTGGGGCTGGCGAAGCAGCCTTAACGGGGGCTGGCGACGCAGCCTTAGCCGGGGCTGGAGAAGCAGCCTTTGCGGACGCAGTTTTACTTGCCTCAGCTTCTTTGGGTTTCTCCTTTGTTTCAGCTGGTGCAGGAGTACTTGATTCCTTTTTCTCTTGACTACCGGCTTCTTTCTTCTTGGATGCTACAGCAGGCCTTTCTGCCTCAACCTACAATCATATTCATTTGAGTATTTTGAAATTAAAATGCATGTCATCTCAATATGCCGTAAGTTTACAAGAATCGTAAGTTTACAAGTTTAAAAGTATCAACAAACGTAGATGCAGATCCATATTAAATTGCTAAGCTATTATTATATTAGCAGTAGTAGCCTCCTCATGATATGATAATTCTGATGTTACTACATTAGATTATGCATTCAAGACTACTAAAAAACTAAAACCTAATAATTTATATAGTACACTTCCTCCAAAATATTCATAAGGAAAGCCCAGTTTGTCACTTTACAAAAATGCAAGCAAACCATTAACTGGTTTAGTTGTAAATTAAAGCTGGTTTAGGTTTACATTATTTCAAACACGATGAACTACTGGAATTGCTGGAACTAAAATCTTTTCAGAATAACTATTATTCATTCTGCGCTCTTTGTGTCGGAATAAGCCTAACTAGTTGGATATTATGTACATACATACATAGATCTAGTATTACGTTCATTAATGCCAAAGTAGAAAAACTCACATTATTTTCAGCTGCTGCACCAGCATCGCTTTCATCAACTTCCATCTTCTCCTCTTCATCGTCAGCTGCCTCTTCTGCTGACTTTTCATCTTCCGTGTCTCCTTTCTTAGGACGTCCCCGACCTCGACCACGAGATTTTGGTGGAGAAGCGACTCGCTGTCGTTTCGCTGCTGGTTGACGACCTCTTCTGCCTGTAGATGGTGGCGTCTTTTCCACTGAATTAGAAGTTGGGGTAGTTTTTGCACTAGAAGCAGACTTTCGTTCTCTTTTCGCTGGTGGCGGCGTGACTGGCGGTGGCGGTCCGCCTCTCATTGAAGATCTAGTTCGCCTTCGACCTTCTACTTCTTCTCCCACATCTTTATGGCCCATTTCCTACGAGAAACAACGAATCAATTATTAAATTAATTATCACTACCTATTTTCAATTGTAATGTTTCATGATATAGCTTGATCTAACTCTTGCTTCATGTTCATTGTTCATAATGTCAAAATCAAATATAATAAAATTCTTATCTACCTGAACAAGTGTTTTTCGACATGATACTTTGGTTAATAGCTTATTTTAGAGTAAAAAACTCATATTTATATTATTAATATGAATTTCAAAATCATGGTTTTGAGAACACGAGCTCACCTTTAATAATGCTTCCCCTTCTTCAACATCTTTCATAATTCTTGACATTTTCGGTCTTCCTGCACTTCCACGGCGTCCCTTTGTCGTCTCTGCCGCAGTTTCTGCTGCTTCCGGCTGTTAAAACAAAGTAAATCAAGTATTAAGTAAGACTGCATTTACACGCTCCTTTAACAAATGCCGGTGTAAATCACCTACTACTCACACAGCCCCGACGAACGGATATGCTTGTCTCAATTCCACAATTCTATCAACTGAACTGAACTTACATTTTGAATATAGGTAATTTCTAACCAAAGTACACAAGCGTTTACAAATAATGCCAATCTGTTCCAAGAAAAACTTGATTGAACCCCTGAATCCAAACTATTCGAGATTTTCTAGGGAAAGGTTGCAACTATTTGACGCCGACGCCAGTACTTCACCCACCAACAATTGAAGAGAAAGTACCTCACAGAAAGCTCAAGATAATTAACAAGTAAAATGAGGAAGAATAAATATTTTTTTTTCACAAAATAAATGTATCTATCTGGTGAGGATAGTGATTGTTACTCAAGTTGGCGGGAAGGATCGGTAGAGGATTCACTGGATATAGGGTATATCCCTCGAGTCATGCATAAGGATTTATATGGGAAAAGACGACGCTAAAGAAGCCTCTCCATATGCACGTAGCATGCGCCATGATGAGACTTGATTTGCATCCGTTGAAAAAAAAAAGATATTTCCCCAAAAATTCAAACCACAAACTAAAATCCCATCAAAATGTGGAACCTCCATTATTTTTCCACACCAACTTCAAGTAATTACAATAGATTTCAAATTCTGAAATGACATATTTCTCCCAAAACAAAAACGTCCTCAACAAGCTTTGAGAGTTTTTACGTCATAGAAAATAAAAGGATGGAAGATTGTGGAGAGGAAATAAATTGAGGAAATAAATAGGAAAAAACACAATTACAAACCTGAGAAGATGCAGATTCCAGGGCGTTCGTCTCTGACTTGGTCTCCGACATATTCCTTGACCTTTGTTGACCTGGTTAATTGGGTGAAAATCGGACACAAACCACAGTGGAAAAGGGGGAAAAAAGAATAGCCAAAATTATTTTGTATATATAGAAGTATCCAAGAGAGTTTGAAATGGACTTTCAGAGAGAGCGGCTTTGAAAATCTTTGGGCCTTTTCAGAATTATGTTGGGGACTTGTGTCGAGCCTTGGGATTCGTCCTCACCAGCTTACGACGCCCTACGCGCCAAATTTTGAATTCGGGGGAAGCATGCAATCCTTATGTACGTCCCTGTCATTTACATGCTCTCTTACTAAAAAAAAAAAAAAAGCTTCAAGCCGCCCAAAGCTTTTATAACGGCAAAATCAGAGGGGATTCTCACAAGTCCGTCTGCAATTGGAAATGTAGGCCCCATAAGCCCATAATACATAAGGAAGGTCTACCCACATGACACGTACACCACCACGGGATCAGAGCTGACCAAATTAAATCGTTTTTTTTCACGTTTCTCAAATAGGTATTCAGCATATAATTTTGTAACTGGAAATTCAGAAGTTTTTGGTTTTGTAATTACTGAGGATTTTAATGCATTCGTACATTTTTGTACTAGGAATTACTTAAGACACTTAGGAGACTTTTTGTGCAATTACGTAGTTAGAATTACTGAAAAACAATTATGTATTTGGAATTACAAGGATTTTTATGTATTTAGAATTACAAAGATTTTTATGTATTTAGAATTACAAAGATTTTTATGTATTTAGAATTTCAAAGATTTTTATGTATTTAGAATTACAAAGATTTTTATGTATTTGGAATTACAAAGATTTTTATGTATTTAGAATTACAAAGCTTTTTATGCATTTTGTACAATTTTGCATTTGGGACTACTGATATTTTAATGTATTTTTGTATTTCCTGATTTGTATTTGGAATGACTAATATTATTAATGTATTTTCGTATTAGGTAATTTGTATTTTGAATTTCGTAGGTTCTTTTGTTGATGTAGTTTGGAATTTGTATTTCGAATTATACCAGGTTTTTAATAAAAGTTTTTAGTGCATTTTGTTGATTTTGTATTATTTGCCTACCCTCTACTTAATATTTGGTTCGGTTGACATCGAAAAGCTAGACAAAATATTTGATGTGTAATTATGCATGGACGAAGACAGCGTATACCTACTTTATTTTTATCGAAAATTAATGCTTAAAAAAATCTGTTTCGAATATTCCAGAAAATTTTTGTGGCTATAATATGAAACAAAAAATGGAAAAAATGGAAAATTTGGAAAAAATTATTTATTCCGCAGAAAAGCCTGCATTTTTTTGGCTCATTAAACTTAAATTTTTGATATGCTCATTTTTTCATCAGTAGAAATTATTCAAAAATAAAATTACTTTAATTTCAAACACGCATCTATTAGTAATGAAATGAATATTTCACAAAATGCAAAATAATTTGTTGGTTCCTATTTATGCATTTAAAATATATGCAATGAAATACATGCGTAGCCTTTTAAATTTAAAGTTGTCATTTCAGACCTTGGAATCTTCACTTGTGTTTTGGAATTTACATTATCGTCCATAACGATCATGTATTTTGTAATCTCCTGGCTCTGGGTTAGCTCCTTGAATTGAAGTATTTTGCATTCACCCAAGTCTGAATTTTATTTTTGTGACTCAAGCATTTTGAACATCTCTGCAACTCATGTACGCAAATACGTAATTTAATCGTCGGAGATATTTACAATTTAGACTCCGGATGTTTCTAGGTCCAATACGTTTTCATGATAATATCCGGAACATTCCAACTTCATTCTAATCACACAAAAATATGCATTCTCATGAGACGACGTCGACGACAGAACTTTTACGAGAATTAAAACGCACTGCCACACGTGGATTGTGTACACACCGCTAGGGTAAATACACACAATGAATCCACAGCAAGATATATTTTCAAACATGAAAAAGTGATAAGGGGAAGCCGATCACGATCACATCACAGACAGTTCGATGAATGCAACTCGCAACCCTTTTTTCCCCTTCCCTCTGCCTGTCACCTTTTGTAGAAGCTTCTTTTTAATATTTTATTATTCGTTTTTTTTTAACTATATACAATATACATTAAAGGGCTTTTCGTCCTTATATTCGATAATATAGGGGAAATTTTATCCGTTTATTTTTGTATTGCGCCTTTATTTTATGGCTTATACTGATAATTATAACTTGAAGGTATTCTATTTTTGGGGGAAATGGAAAATTTTACAGGTATTTTAAAGCAGGAATGAGTAATGCTTCAAAAGAATTCTGAAATTATTTTTTATAGGTTCTGGACAAACGCTTGCTCCGTTTGTCATTCTTATTTACGGATTTTTGATTTACGACTGGAGTGTATGGCAATGGTCAAGGTGAGGCATCAAAAAATACCTAAACGTGCATTGAAGTACGCTAAATATGTACTGTGCAATTATGCTAGCAAAAAATGCTAACTTTTTGAAGAAGTTTCTAGTTTTTTCTGTGTCCAAATGAAAAACAAGGAGTACTTGAGCACAACAAACGTTTGCCAACGGCCATACCACGTTGAAAGCACCAGTTCTCGTCCGATCACTGAAGTTAAGCAACGTCGGGCCCGGTTAGTACTTGGATGGGTGACCGCCTGGGAACCCCGGGTGCTGTTGGCATGATATTTTTGTTCTTTTTTAGCTTAATTCACAAACAACAGTGTTAGTGTTAAAATGGTAGTGTTAAAATGGTGACAAACAAACAAATATATTTGTTTGTTTGTCACCATTTTAATGCTGTGATCGCCTCTAAAGCGGGATTATTTCATACAATTAGTAATCATAATCATAAGCTTCACACATTGATAGCTCATGAAACTAACAGTAATAATCCTTTCAATGCTATGCGTATTACATACATCTTTTTTTTGCTTAAATCACCACACAATTCATAACATGGACAATATAAAGCATTTTCCGAAGCTTAAATAATCCTACTTTGGCCTACTTTGTTTTTCCTGATGGTTTTCGCTTAAACACTTAATTTTAAATAATGAAGACATGTGAAAATCACGTAAAAAGTGTATAGAATTCACATTGCCCCCTAAACTTATTGTGAGAGTCCTGCAATGCATTTAAACTAGGGCGTATCGTCATATTTATTAGTAAGGTATAAATTATTGACGAAAGGAGCAAAAAAAATTAAATGCCAACAGCACCCGGGGTTCCCAGGCGGTCACCCATCCAAGTACTAACCGGGTCCGACGTTGCTTAACTTCAGTGATCGGACGAGAACTGGTGCTTTCAACGTGGTATGGCCGTTGGCGAAGGACGTGCTTCTCACTCAGTACTTGTGCTTTCAAAAATAAATTTACTAAAACATTCCTTTCACACGTTCCTATCATATACAGTGGAGTCTCTCTATAACAAGTCTCGTTATAACAACATTTCTCTGTAACAACATTTTTTTTTCCAGCCCTTCGTACATGGAAGATGCATATTTAATGTTCTATATAACAACATTTCCCTGTAACAAAATTTTTTGTCCTTCCCCTCAGGGATGTTATATAGAGACTCCATGGTAACGCATTAAACTTTATGTGCAAGTAATAAGCAATATAATTATAAGCACATTATTTCCCCGATTAAAAATACACACTCAGCAGGTTTAATACCTTTAAACATTAAAATGAAGGCGTGATTAAATTCAAAGCAGAAAATGCCAAATGGATGCCTTTTATTACTGTCGCGTGTGCGTGTGGCTTGGGTTATTACGATTGCAGTGCCTATAAAGTACACGAGGATACACCATTTATTGGCAATATTCACAGGTATACAACTGGCAGTGTGAATATTCATGCGGGTATGGACATGCACATGCTTCACATGTATATACCGGCAAACTGAGCACAATTTCACCCTTTACACATGCTTCTAAGAGGTCGTTGAATTCGTCTTGTTCATGCCATTCCAAGATTTCTCCTCACAATAGAATTAAAAGACTAAGAGGGGCCTCCTAGAGCAAACTTTTGCACACTATATTGACTTTCTGCACGTACAGGACTCCAGTAAAGTAAGAAGTCCGTGTGTCCTTGGGGAGTAGCTGGCTCGCATTTGATGTGAGCTTTTTTCCTGGTCCTTTTTAATAATAAAAAAAAAGACTATTGTAGTGCATGATTTTACTACAGTTGGCAGATGAGTCTGGAGTGAAGGATAAAGGAGGATAATGGGGCGTCAAATCATGGATTACAATTCATGGGATTGCTAACTTGCCATTCCATTAGCCGTACATTTAAAATTACTCTGGTATAGTTTTGTCTAGTGATAGAATTTTCTTTTGTGCAAAATTCATTTGCCAGTTTTGTGGACACTTTGTTTTTTTCTCGGGCTGAATTCAAGGAACAATTACTGACCTCCTATTGGGTACTATTTTTCTCTGTACTAATATATACATACATGCGTACTTATTTCTACATATATACGTCATACACACATTTGTTTCATTAAATGAACACATGTACTAGCATACAATAATAATTTAAAAAAAAAACAACATTTATTATTTAATCTTATCTGGTCAAGGAGCAGCACGAGCTGTTAACTGATAAGGGTGACCCCTCGATATTTTTATGTCACAATATTATACATACATTACATTATACATTATTAATGTATATGTATGTATATATATGTAATATGTGTTGTATACACATATTATGTAGGCCTTGACGATAAAACTTGGTTCATTCATGTATTTTAAATGGGAAAATCCGGGTGAAAACATAAAAGGTGTGCACGGAAGCAGACTGAGGTTTCCTTTTTCCCTTTCAGAGCCAAGGAAATTCGTTTTTTTTTGGCGCGCACGCTTTCTACGGATTTCGGGAGCATTCACCGTAGATATAGCCTGAAAAAATACCCGTATTTGCTTCCTTTGCTGTGGGCACAGTTTCAGTCTTAAGAGGGACGATGGAGGAGGCGGGCGAGATGCTCTCCGAGAGCTCAATCTCCCAATCGGACTTCCGGGCTAAGAAACTCCCCCAGTATATAGCAGCCCTGGCAGGTAATCCATTAATTAATTAACCGTTTTTGTATGTGTAAAAATTTCGAAATTTTTCGAAAAAAATTCGTGTTTACTTGAACCGTGTAAAAACGATATTTAAAAAAAAAATTAACAATGATGTTTTACAAGAAGGTCTGTATTTTTGCAATAGCCACCGTCGGTGCCTTTGGCCTGGGAACAGTGTTAAGCTGGACATCTCCGGCCTTGCCCAATATGGAGAAAAATGGTGACTTCCCTGGCTTTAATGCTAAATCGGAAGACGCCACATGGATTAGTGCTTTAACTCCGGTTATAAAACTGTCTTTACACTAATTTAAAAAAAAATGTTTCTTCATCTCCTTCACTGTTTTTCTGGGTTTGGGTACGTTCATGGTTTTTCTGGCCACCATTGGATCCCTTGTGAGAGTCACAATTGTGTGCAGGAGCCATCTGCTCTTTGCGTCTTTGCTTCTTCGTTGATGCTCAGCACTGCGGCATTGCCGGGCAAAGTGAACTCTTGTGTTGTACAAGGCCAAAAATGCTCTTAAGGGAACATGGATATATGTATGTGTGTGGGGATTGGATCAATATTTTTTGTTCCTCTTCTGCTTTCACATCCCGTTTGAGATTCGAGTTTTGAAGAGACTGCTTTATGAGAAGTTATATCTTGCTTTCCCTCTTTTTCCTCCGTGGAACATGTGTATGTTTTTAAATCAGCGGGATATTACATACGTTGACTCCTGCGTAATTTAATTATTTAAAAAAATGATATTATGCGACAGGTATGCACATTTTGACTGTGATTTTTTTACTGTTTGAAACCAGAAAAATGTCACGGAATTATTTAATCATTTTTTATGCCATTTTTGAAAACAAATTTGACAAAATTGTGGGTTATTTTAATTATTTTGAACACAGCTTGGTGCCTTGGTGGCAGGCTTTGCTGCGGGCTATTCCGTCCAGAAGATTGGCTGCAAGAGCACAATGCTCATCCTGGCTCCCCCTTTCGTCGGGGGATGGCTGCTCATGGCCTACGCGAATAGTTTGGCACTAATTATGGTCGGCAGATTTATTACAGGTAAATACTGCTTTGATATTGAAAATTGTCATTTTTTTTCTGTCAAACAGGTTCTCGCAGTAAATCTGAAGAAAGGGTCGAAATTGGAAGGCAAAGAGCCGAAAATATGCACAAAAAGAACATATAATTTAAAAAATCCAAAACAATAAAGTACAATATTTACCGTTAATTTTTCTTTGAAAAGCCTCAAGGGAGAAATATTTTAGAAAATTTCTAAGAAAAATGTCCAAAAAAAATGTTTAAGAAAAATTTCTGAGAAAAATGTCTAAGCAAAATGTTAAAGAAATTCCCAAGAAAATTTCTCCAGCTGGATTTGATTGTTTATTGACTAAACAAAACTGTATCCTATATCCTATTTACAGGTTTCTGCGGGGGTGCTTTCTCTCTCATAATTCCAGTGTACGCGAGTGAAATCGCGGAAAATGAGATCCGAGGAGTGCTGAGCAATATGTTGGTACTTGTACTTTGTGTAGGAATATTATTTACGTGAGTCTTTTTTCCACCTTATTTTTTGATGACCGATTTTTTTCCCGGATGCTAAAAAAAAAATCCAATTGTTTAATGCTTATAAAATTAAGCGTGGGTTGGATGCTTACTTCTCCAAAAAAAAAGGCAAAATATGAGTGAATTATAAATCAGTTTTGTGTACAAAATTTTACAATGTCATTTTAGGTATGCAGTTGGCTCTGTTGTGTCCTGGCAGTGGTTGTGCATCATTTGTGCCTTAGTGCCCGTCATCCTCGCCCTTTGTATGGTCTTCATGCCCGACAGTCCCCGCTTCCTCATGGCCAACGGCAGAGAGCGCGAAGCCAAGGCAGCTTTGAAATGGCTCCGAGGAGCAACTTTAGACAGTCAAATCGAACCGGAGCTAAAGGATGTGAGTACAAAGTTATATATATGCATATACAGTCGATTCTCCCTAAAACGGCTTTCCTTATAACAGTTCTCACTCTACAACAGCAGCAAAAAATGCTCCCCTCAAAACTTTCTCCAATTGTTAACATGGAAATGTCTATTTTCTATAACGGTGTCAATTCTCGCTATAACACACCTCTTTATAATGGTTTTTGCGCTATAACGGTGTGCAGCAATCCCCCAGAGAGATTTTCAGTGATAAAATCACTCTCTATAACGGTGTTTTTATAACGTTTTTTTTTTGCTATAACGAGGAAGTTTTGAATCTCCCGGGGTTAATCATTTTTCAATATGGCGGTTTTAGACCACGATTTCAAATATTTCTCGCATTATAACGGTTTTCCCCAAATTTTAAAACACTCGCAGTTTTTCACATTCCACTATAAACGTTTTAGGCCACCTCTTCTCGCACTATAGCGGTTCTCCTGAAGTTTTGAATCAACCGCGGTTTTGCACATTTTACTATAACGGTTTTGGGCCACGCCTTCAAATATTTCTATCGGTATAACGGTTTTTTCTTTTTTTCTCCCAACAAGTATACGTTTTTCTTGATAACGGTTATTGCATTATTCCTTATAACGGTTTTTTGCTATAAAGGTTATATGCACCTATATCTTGCTAAGCCGTCATAGAGAGAAGTGACTGTACTTCTCTATACATAACGGGCAAAATTTGCTGCTTTATAGGGTGCTGTTATATAAAGGGTCGACTGTATACATGTGTATAGAATATAGATTTTGCTCAATTTATAGCCTCTATGACGATTAAATGTAACTATGCCAAAAGCTGATTTTTGCTAAGCCGTTTGAGGAGAGATCTACAAAGGATAACTATTTGTGGCGCATTGCGCCGGCGATCTTTGTGACAATGGAGTCCCTCTATAACAGCAATGAACGGAAGGACGAGTAATGTTGCTCTATAGAGAAATGTTACACAGAACATGAATAATTTTGGGGCAAAACGATTCTAAGCGTTCTCAAGTACAAAAATCTCCTTCTAAATTGGTATTTATGTACATATTAGCACCTGTTTTAATGCAAATCACAGAATTCTATTTGAAACTTGATGATTTGGCTCCAGCGCGATGTTTAGTTTCACCATTTTGTCCGCTCCAAAAATGAATGTTGTTATAAGGAACTTCTTAGCACGTGTATTCTATTGTGAAGGGCGGGGAAAAATACAGTGGACTCTCTCTATAACAACTCTCCTTATAACAACTTTTTCTCTATAACAACTGTATTTTTCAGCCTTTCG
>JAQGBT010003208.1:0-20457 GCA_034698585.1 Disparrhopalites patrizii | reverse complement strand
GATGTGCTCCAAGCATTAAAAGAAGTTGCATCCTCAATGAATACATATCAACGCTTGGCTGTACTCTCTTTTGACGACATTGCGATCGACTCCAAAGCCGTAATTGATCCAACTTTTGAAACCATATACTCTTTCTCAAAAGTCCAAGTTGCCATGCTTCGTGGTTTATGTAGCTCATGGAAACAACCAGTATTTAATCAATTTAACTCGGACATGACCAATCCTATTCTAGAAAACATCATCAAGAACTGTGAAGAAGTGGGAATTTTAGTCACTGCCATTGTGTGTGATCTGGGGAACGAAAATCGCTGCTTAATGAAGTCATTAGATATTTCTCCTTCGTATACATTCTTTTCAAATCCTTGTGACATGAGCAAAAATATGTATGTTTTTGCCGATTTACCACATTGTTTAAACAATATTCGTAATCATTTATTGGATCAAGGGGCAGTCATGGATGACGGGACAATAATTAACAAGTCTGTTTTACTGTTTTGTTGCCGCTGGAGGGTTGGAACTGAAACTTTGTCCAAAATTAAATTGCTCTATGTTGGAAGTGGCTGGAGCAGAACGAATGAAAGTGCGACCAGCAGCGCAACTCTTGTTACACAGAGTAGCGTGCTTGGCTACAAAGGTCTTTCCCAACGATGCCGGTTTACCCAGTTTCATACGAATTTTTAACAACGGATGTGACGTGTTGAATTCTCTTGTAACGTTGGACCAGAAGCATCCTTTTAAGTCTGGCTTTGGATTGAAATTTAAGGAGCAGAGTGATGCTTTGGGCAAGTTGGAGGAATTGTGAACAGTACTCGATTTTTGACAAATATGGGTAACAAGAAAAAGGTACTATACTTCCTTGTCAAATGGGATTTTTAATTTCTATAGGATCACTCGCCGGTTTGTACTCAAACTTAAAGTCTCGATATGGCGTTCGGTACATAATTTCCTCTAGACTAAACCAAGATTGCCTTGAGAATTTTTTAGTCGTATAAGATCTATGTGTGGGTCCAGAGTACACCCTACGGCGACTCAATTTCGGTACAGATTACGTTTAGCAATTTTAGGATCTCAAACTAAATCTCCTCAAGGTTCAAACGTGGACGACTGGGAAAACGAAGAGGATTATTTAGCGCGTTCGATTTTACGGTCAAGTGTTAAAGCAGGAAAAGAGCTAGAAAAGGAGATGGAAGCGGAAGTAGTACAAAAACTAAATGCCATGATACAATTTGTTTTCTCTCATACTAGTTTGCTAGTGCTAGAGGCATTTAGTTTTTGTACAAACTTCTAGTTTTTTTTCATTCTAGCCTACTGTTAATGTAGAGAAGGAAGTATCAAAATTTAATGTCGTAGAGATAGAGTCGTTGACTTACATACATACTCCTTGTATTCCACTTCCAAATAACGTAGCAATTATATATTATTCTAAATTGTAAAACCAAACCGTGGTTCGGTTGTACACTACAGGTTCGGATTCGGATCCTGATCGGCGATAAAACATGCAAAATATTTCAAAAAAGATTTCCATTCAACTTTTAATATACTTTACAAAATTTGAACCACCACCTAGCTCCTAGCTGATACACCGCATATGTCATGCCTGCTAATTCGTAGATTTATGATCTACCAACAATTGTCACTTGTCACCATTGTCAGAACTATTATAATTAACTACTTATAATTGAACGTATTATCTAACAATTAATGATATGTTGCTATTTATGATCCGTAAATTGTCGATCAACACGAGCGTGTATAGATTTGCGAGTTTTAGGAAATGAATTGAGAGAGAACGCTTTTTACATGCATGACATTGAAATGACCTTTCACCTGTATTTTCATTGCAATGAAATTGTCAACTGCAAAAACTACCACAATTGGGTAACATACGATGGCATACATTGTTATGAATGTCAACTTTCCACATGACGTCGTAGCACGCATACCACAAACACACGTCATAATTTTTCATGACTTTTCCGTGTTGGATTTCTCCTTTGATTGTTTTCGTTTTCCAGTTAGTTTTTATAGTATTCATTATCCATCGTCGTTTTGTCTATCGGTCACCATATTGGGAACTACTAAATCACTAAAGTAGCAACTAACCCCGAACAATTTAGTTGTACTCAAGTAGTAACTTTTTTGGCCTCCAGAAAAAACAAGCAAATCTAAACTGACTAAAGTCCCCCAAAACTATAGTTCCCCATCAATAGTATATTTACTTTAGTATACTTTAGTTCTGGACGGAAATAATAGGACAGACACATATTAAACCGTACTACTAAAGTAGCTAGCAATGAGAAAAGTAACCATACTTTTTAGCAATTTAGTTGTTCGTATTAAAGTACAGCTAAACTAAATTCGAGTATTGATAAGGCAACTAAAGTGAAAATAGTTTTTGGTGATGGGACTGCGCTCGGCAAAAGTCAAGTTAGTGACCGTTTGACAACACTAGTTGTGTCACCAAGAACGTATATGTTACTATTGACGATAGTTGACAATTTTTATTAAAGAACGTTAAAATAATTGTACTGTTCGAATCATGTCGAACTTAGGAGCATCATAGCTTCATCATATCTTTAAGGAGCATCATAGCTTCCGCCATTAACAGATTGATCGGATACGCACCACTAGCAATCAAGGAGAATGGCTTGCTTCCAAGTTCAGTTCATTATTGGGTACGCAAGAGTCAAGACATGAAAATATTGATTCAAGTATGCTTTTCATAACGTTTTTGGACAGTCGACCTTTCATATCCAAGTGTTCATGGCGTTTAGACTCACTTTAGACTCACAGGGGACACTTTTCACATGTAAACGAGACTCCATTTCCCAATTTAGTGTATCAAGAGGACAAAGAAGAGGATCTGCTGTAAAAGTATTTCGACCTGTGCGTTTGAGTGCCACCAATCGTCTAACTTGTAGCGCAGCATGGTAAAAGCGGACGAACTTCTGCATCCCCGTACAATGAACGTAGCAGCACAAAAAAACTTTCAGTCAACGACAAAACTTCGCGGGGTTTTCTTTGCTTCCAAATTTAAATTTTATATGAATGAACGAACTCCAAAAAAAAGGCAACTGCAATTAGGTCAGAAAATCAATAATGCAGAGAAAATTAAGATTGTATTTAAGCGCATGAAAATCCGGGACATCGAATAACATGCAATTGTGTACAATTCAATGAATTCAGTCTTAGTCCAAGTCTGGTTTTTATTGCAGCGATCGATTTTATAAAGGATCAAGGAAGTATCTTTGCCGGCTTCACCTTCGTGTATAGTTAAAAAATGTGAACAACTATAAACAAAAACCTTGAAGAAACTTAATTACGTAAGTACCTCCGTTTAATCCAATATTAACATATAATGTCACGTGCATTGTATATGACAGTTGATACATACCATATAACTTTGCTATTTTTTCGACATCAACAGATGTTTCGGAAATCCAAGAAAGTTTACCAGCAAATTTAATGTCAGAATTTTTGGGTCATCCAGTCGCCATCGCTTGGATTATTCATTCTGTGGACTTCGGCGCAAACCTGGATATCGCTGCAGGTCAAAACATTGGAGTTTGGAATTCGCTGAAAAGTTGAAACTGTCAGGTATGATTTTTCATTAAAAAAATGCAAAAACTAAAAATAAAATTTCTTCAATTTATTTGACCGGTCAGTGTCTTTCGGGTGGAGTTTTGTGGGCGTTATTGCTTTTGATTTGTTAGTTCAACCACGATTTTTCTGTTTTGCAGATGGTCCAATAATGGTTTAATAATAATCAATGGAATCCAAAGATGCGGATGAGATTACAGTCCCTGTGAAGCCCACAGAGCCGTTGGAAAGTGAATGCTGTGGGACAGGATGCAGCCCTTGTGTGTTCGACATTTACAAAAAGCAACTGAAACAATGGGAGGAACAATGTCGACAAATCAAAGCAAGCGGAAGAAATGAAGAGAACGAGACGACGCCCGAAAATCGTTTGAACCCAGAAAAGTATCTGGCTTTTGAAATTCTGCAAATCACGCCGGACTCTGTTGAAACTTTTATCTACAGATTTCGGGCATCTCCGATTAATAATGAGACTGGAAAATCCCATTCGGAGGAAGAATTCCCAACGGATCCGCTAGTCAATATTGGTCAACATGTTGTCTTAAAAATTGAGAACGTTGCCAAGCAATACACGGTGCTAAATGCAGGCTTTAGCAATAGTTTTAATTATTTTGATATAATTATTAAAATTTACCCCAAAGGATCATTAACCCCTCTAATTGGGAAATTGACAACGGGTGATGTAGTACATATGAGGGGTCCTTTTGGAAAAATAATTCAGCTGAAGCTCAATGAGTACAAGTTTGTGATAATGTTTGCTGCCGGCACCGGCATTGCTCCAATGTATAGGCTAATTGAAACAATTTTAAACAACGAAGAAGATAATACTAGAATTATTTTAATTAATTGTAATAGAAAAGTTGGGCACATTTTACTTCAGCAAAAGTTGCAAGAATGGGCGTCTTTTTGGAATTTTAAGGTTGTTCATTATTTGACCAGAAACGGTGCAAGTTGTAAACTGCCTTACGGCATCAAGGTGCACCTAAGACGGTTCACTTTTGCTGACTTTTCTGACCTTTGCTCTGCCGATGTAGAGAATAGTTTGTTTTTAGTTTGTGGAACCAAATCCTTTGAGAAAGACATAATCAATTACATGAGACGAGCCGGAGTTCCTTCTGAAAACCAACACATATTTTAAAGTGTGAGTTATTAATTTCGTCGCTTACTTCATACGTTTGAATAAAATCGATAATCGGATTATTTTGTGTATAACTGAGCTTCTGTGACTTATTATTGCCTATGAAAATTTCCCCTATTTCACTATATGTATATATACATTTAGGTGTATACCTATAGACTATAGACGTAACTGAACAATGTTTTACCAAACATTTTAAGACAGCTTTCCTGTGGCTATCATTATTGTTGCAAACTGAAAAAGTAGCATATGAATAGTAGGATTATTACGGAGTCAAGGACAGCATGAACATCTTTAATGTGAAATGCCTCGTCAACCTTTTGCATTTTAATGGAATTAAAATTCTTTAGGTTGATTTAACCGCAGCAGGTGTGTAAATACAGATGTAGGTATAATAAAAATAAAAAATAAATTATTTATTTAAGCACTAAATACAAGTACATTCAAAATGAGTAACCTTTTGTAATTATATATACTTTTCTCATTTTTGAAACATTGCTTTCGTATTGTAAACAAGTTAATTACCTACTGGCTGTATTTTGCTTGTGGTTTTTCCTGCAAAAGCGACCCAACTGAGTTGCATATGACAATGTATTAGAAAGAGCTGAGTTTATCAGATTTAGGTCTGATAGATACATAATTAGTGTCACGGGCAAATGGAGCAAGATGGATTGCATAAAAGATATGCACAGTGACATATTTTTCTATCCCATTGAATAAGTTCTAAGAATATAACAGCTAAATCGTTGCTAAATGTGGTGAAATGTGAGGTGAAAAGAGTTTCCTTTACGTGACAATTTAAACTGCGATATTTTCCCTTTTATTGCATTCGTTTTTCATGCAATGCTGGCTCAATATAATCAGATTTTTGCTTTAGTCTATTATCATCACAGGATGATTTCCTCCCTTAACATTCAGTATTGCATACCATAATTATCAGCCACAAATACTTCCTACATTCGAAAACTTTTCATTTTACAAATGCATCATAGAATAAATATGACAGTTGTAATGACGGCTTATCATAAGCATGCCAAGTATTTGATAAAAGATTTTTTTTTACCATGAAATCACTTGCACTTTGCACGCGATCCAGAAGACCGGATCACGAAGATATTTGTAATGTGTATAGTAATAATAGTAATAAGTAAACCCGTTCATTCATTTCTGCTCAACTTGATCACTCGGCCAAGATTTGACCCATCACGAAGAATTTTCATACCATGCACCATAATATAATTAATAATAATCTACATGTGTCTACGAATGTATGTAAATGTATGTATGAAAATGCATTTAACTTCTATAACCCGTGCCAACTGTTAACTGTTCTCAAACTGCAGACAAAATTATAACTACGGGAAAGCGCATTAATGATCAAGTGCAAGAATGTCGTACATCTTACATGCATGTCTTCGACTGATGCCACTTTTTTTCTTTCTTTTTTTTTTTTTTTTACTTCCTAGTGATTCCTCATTTTTTTATACGACAATTTGGAACGCAACCAGTTTCCCAGATACCCATTTTGAAAACGTGATATATTAAGGGGCTAGAAAAAATTACTGTCAAAAACCCGATGCTGGAGAAAAATTAACTGGTTTTTAGGAAATCCTTAGCTATTAGTGGAGAAAGTACACATATCGCTAGGGGGAAAGCTGGAAAGAATTCAGTGATTACTGCGAACATGGTATCTTTTGCAGTTTTATTTATGGCGCAGTTTTTTCTGATTCTTTTGGATACTTAAATTAGCCGGAAAAACAAATTTTTACTTTGCTTTGATATTATTTAATTTTTGCTGGAACAAATTTTTCCTTTGCTTTGATATTATTTAATTTTTGCTGGAACAAATTTTCCTTTGCTTTGATATTATTTAATTTTGCCGAAACAAATTTTTCCTTTGCTTTGATATTATTTAATGTTTGCTGAAACAAATTTTTCCTTTGCTTTGATATTATTTAATTTTTTCTGAAACAAATTTTTCCTTATGCTTTGGTATTATGTAAGTTCGCTGGAGCAAATTTTGCCTATGTGACAATGTGTTGCTTTTATGTAATTTGACTGGAAAAATTTTTCCTATTCTTTGCTTTTATGTAATTTTGCTGGTGCTTTGATTCTATGCAATTTTGCTGGGAAAAATTTGCTGGTGCCTCGAGTATGTAATTTCGTCAGAACATTTTACTGATGCGTTTTATTAAATATATGTAATTCAGTGATTCAGTGTAATTCAGCCAAAAAATCTTTTTAGGATCCCGGAAAATATTTTTGCTCCTGTATAAATTTCGTACCAGTTGAACAAAAAGGTAGAAAGAACGAGGAAAATGTGGCTTCCCACCATCCCAACTCGTGGATGGTGCAAAAATTTTTTTTACTAGTGGAATATGTATATACATATATGTAGACATAACAATAAAACAGCAATATGTCAGCACTCGTTTAAATTTTAAGCAGTGATGCTCACAGCGCCATGTATCGTAAGTTAGCACTTGAGCGTATAGTAACCTATCGTATAGTAAGGTATGCGGAATTCTCCAAAAAAAAAATTTGTGTGGTTGGTATTAAATTAATAATTATGTATCCTCTTGAATGTATCTGTATAGAGATTTTGTCAGATGATTTGGCCGTGCCTGGGGGCTGGTAGGAACTGATCTCATTCATTCAGCAGTGCTTTCAGGACTTACACACATGTTTATAACATACGAGAGGGTTCACTGTCTACTGATGAAACAAAAAAAAATTTGTTAGTAAAAACATTTGTAGTATGTATTCATTTCCATGTTGTGTGAGCCTGCAAAAGCATTCAGATTGTCAGTGACCGACTGTCATTCAGGCTGGCTGGCTGCTTGCCTTTTTTCTTTCCATTCACTCCCATTTCAACTTGACTCCTCTGGTTTTCCTGGCTCTTGTGTCATTTAATTCAGTATTTTACTACAAGTTTTTTAAAAAATAAAAGGGTTTAGTACGTACAACGAAAGATACAGACGACGGGAAATTTATTTCATCATGTCACTTGGTTCCTGCGGCTTATAAAGTGTGATTTAATTATTATTTTTCCACTGTTATTTCTCTGTATTTTCATGTTTCTATATCTGTGAGTTCGCAGTGCTTTTATGTGCCGACTTCCAAGTACACATTTTTTTTAATGGTTGATATTGGACACAAATCTTGGTAGCAAAAATTGTACCAGCCTCCTCCCCCGTCTGTAAAAGGCATTTGTGGAGCAACGACACAGGCGATTGTGAGTCATCAGTTTTTATTTTAATACAGAGACCAATTTTTTTCCTTTACCTTTGTATCCTGACCTCAAACACGACCAAGTCTAAGTAAAAATCACAGGACTACTTGGACATGTGCATATTTTTAAGTTCCCACGCCCACAAAGAGGTCAGAGTGGTGCAAGAAAGTCTGTTGCGAAAAAACTCGGATGTGGGCCGTTTTATGGGGATTGAAAGAATTGCAAAATCATGGAAGAAAAACCCAGCCTTTTAACAGTCATTCACCTGAAAAAGTGCATTTAATATTTATTACTGCACCATGCATTGCAATAATATTATGCACAATTATTCATCGTTCCGGAGAATCTCTTCAGTATTTTCTCATTATATTGAAGGGGCCCTAGTGCTTCCTTCAAGAATAAAGAGAGTGGCAATTAGGAAACATTGCTCTCACAAGAAAGTTTAATGTGAATGTATTGTAGGGTGTGGTAGTGAATTTTATTGTGAATCCAGTAAAAATATGCTAAGTTTAAGAAAAAAAGCAGACCAATTCTTGACTCTTTACAAATGAAGTTAGACAAGGCAATGTCAGAAATTTAGAAAGCTGAATTCGCAATAAAATTTGGCACAAAGTTGTCAGTTACCATACCAGAAAAAAAAAATTGCTTCATTTATTTGCAAGGTGTCGCATCGAGAGGATGGAAATTGAAATTTTACTAGTGAAATACATGATACTGACTAGTTATTTGCAAGGCATTGAAAACATTTTTTTTCTAAATAAGCCCAAATGCCTTCCTTGAAACTTTAAAGTGGACGTGAGCGTTCATATGACACACATTATAAGCTGGCAAATGCCCTAGGTATATGTACATCTACAAGAAATTTCTTATTATAAAAATATATTCACCTTTTTAACGAAGTTATGCCCGTACACACTGAAGATAGGTATGTACCTAGTTAGTTTGAAAAAATAACTTTGAAAAAAGAACCAAGAAAAACACTTTTGAGCCTAGAGGACGTATTGAAATTCACAAGGGAATCCGAATGCTAACGACGACTTTATGCCAATAATTATTGACGGAGTCTGCCTTAATTAGCCATTTGGGAAGTGCAGTTGGAGTACCTTTTAGTCCATGACGGCTCCCTCGTCTCTGTGTACAGAAATACAGACCATTGGATAGGCATTATATCGTATTAATAAGCAAACAAATTATTATTCTTGGGCAAGTCATATAGCCTTTGTAAAAAAAAAAAAGATGAGGTGATGTGGGTGAAGTAAAGGGGTAAATGCTGTGCTGGTAGAAGGAATTGATTTTTTTTCAGGGTTCTTTTTCTATATACCTTCATATAACTTCTGGTATACACGGGGATAGGATTTTATTCACATATTTTCGAGGTAACAGAAAAAAACGTTTTAACTGACATTTGAGATGCTCTCAAGCTCTTAAACAATGTGTTTAAAGTACGGAGGAGGACCCACCCACGGTAATGGCTTTGCAATTTTATTGTCCATCCCTATGGCTAGGAAAACATTTGTGCATTTAAATATAAGGTTATACCCAAGTTTGTAAGTACTATATGTATATACTGAACTAATATGTAATTAAATATCCTCAGGAGATTTGTGTATCTTCCAAAAAACTTGAAACTATAAAGTGCCTTCATATTTTATACAAATTGCTTGTGCAAGCAGATTTGCAAGTGTAAGTATATTAAATGGTATTTTTTTCAAGGGTTTAACATCATTCTCAATATGCCCCAAGATACAATTTGCAATATACGCGGAATTGCTGCGAAGAGAGAAGAGTTCAGCAAATTTCCCGTCGGATTTACTTTAATTAATAAATCCATTTCCTTTTCATTTCCTTTTCAATAAAATGTGAGAACATTAATAATTGTCATCCAAACTAATTAGCCATTTCTGCCATTAAAATGTCAGCCAGTTCTTTTGTGCATTTTTTGTCAATTGCAAAATCTATGGTCAATCCTATGTAGAATATAGGCCCTAGAAGATGTTTAGGTCAAGTATATCATGTACTATTTTTATTATCCCTTTTATTTGGTGGAGATTGGAGATAGTAATAATCTAATGGGAATCAGGGTCATATGGCAATAAACACATTCGCTTCTTCACCCTTAAATTGTGCTGTTGACACTTGACTTGATGAGCAGAAAAAAATGTTAGGAAAGGAAGGACAAAAGGGGATTAACTGACACACTTTGATTTTAAATTGCTGATGATTAAGTCCAATTTGTTTGGGTTTAATTTACTTAAGAGGAGTAATGGGGAGCGCTGGGGAGGCAGGAAGGAGTTGATCAGATGCATTTTTTAGCCGTCTCTCTCTCTCTCTCTCGCTCTCTGTCACCGTTTGCAATGGTTTAGCACGGAAAAGGATCTTTTCAGTTGCAAAGCAAATTGCAAAGCGCACACGCCACGAAAGTCTTCAAAGATTGCCTCCGTTGCAGAATTTTGTTTTGGCCAATCTTCTTTATTTTTGTTTTTTTCTCTTCCGTTTTTTTAGGTTTTTTTTTCAGCTGGTGCAAAATTTTTTCAGTTTTTGACAGTCGTGACGACAAAATTAGAATTGGGATCAGTGTTATTTAGTTATTTTTATTCTTTTTGGTGTTTTTCTAGTGTTTTGTGGGTGTAATTTTCAAAATTACGATCCAAGAAAATTGATACCCGTGAGAGGAAAACCGGGGACTTCGGGATTTGACGAGGACGTGGGGACCGGAGGAAGACAGTTTTATTTTGAGGGGGAAATTTTGCCGGGAGAGGCTGACACTGTATAATGGAGACAAAGGTAATGCGTAGTTTTTTTAAAAAAAGGTTAGTGTTAGTAATTTACTAATGACAGCAGAAAACTGTATGTATTTTCATGTGAACAATATTTTGAATAGTTTTCTTTTCAGGTATATATTGCTTCTGATTTGTAATTAAAGGATAGCACTTGTTGAGTACGATCGGTCTTCTCTTTGATACATGATTTATTGTGTTGATGGGCAATAATAATATGTGTTGTCGGATGAGTTACGAATTCTTGCGCTTGCACATTGTGGTGGTTACTAAATAAATTTTTGAAATAAAAGCGATAGGTTGCAGCTATAAATAGATCTTGTGAAAAGGAACTATTAATGAAATGAAAGAAGGAAACCATTAAATTGTCGGATTGACAATTGACACGTTGACAGGAGTTTACGTTAAAAGTGATTTTGAAAATGGGGCTGCTAGCTGGTCTGATCAAGAATAACTTTTTTTTGTAATAGTATGTGATTGCAGCAGGGATAGTTTCCGCGGTGACATGTCGACATGTGACTCTGAATTGTCTGAATCTATGTATACCTATGATGGTATCAAACACCTTTTTGAATTCTGACAGTACGGACGACGCTCTAATATTTTGGAAGCTCAAAGTTTCATTAGTTACAGGGACTATTTGGTCATGACCAAACAGGAATTTACCACTTGTTTGTTAGTCCAATGTTCGATCAATCTCGATAGCATGATTTCATGTTTGTACAAGACAGATAAAGTTGCGATTACTTTTAAAGACCATTTATTTTATTTGTTTCAGACTAAAACTTCAGACGATAATGGATCAGGGGAAAAGGAAAATAGCAACGGTACACCCGTAGGAGTGAAATTTCCTCTTGGGATCCCTGGAAAAGAAATACAGAATAAAAATCGAGCTGATATGCCTCCTCGGTCCACATCCAATCTTCAAAAAGGTAGAGGAGCTGTAATGTATATGTATATGTATTATAATCATGCATGGCCGCAAAGTTCAATGTTTAGAGGCACGTACACTTGTTTGTCTGCTTCGTGTACAAGTTTTAATAATAGGTTAAAAAGAAGAACATGCTCATGAAGTTGCTGTGCCAGCTCTACTATCTAATCATGTTACTCCGTTGTATGTAGTAGGTATACATATAAGTAAATAAGTATATGTAACGTATACTTTACAGATTTTCTGGGGCAACATCTTTTGTATTCTGCTGGAGTACTTGTTTCCTGTAACATGTTTGATAAACAAATTGATTTGTTTGACTTTAATTCATATTTACCTGTACCTCTTGTTTGATTTTTAGCAGGTCAACGGGGAGGTGGTAATGTGGCAGGAAGAGGATTTGGCCGAGGTCGCGGTCAAAATCATGGCAGCTATCATCAGCATGCATCTGCATCACCGGGAAAGTTCCAAGGGCATCATCACAACAACTCAAAATCCAGGGGTCAGTCACAGTCGCCAAAAACGTCAGCATCCGACAAGTCCGTTGCTCCCGGTGCCTGTGATTTTTGTGATCGACCTTGCACAGAAGTCATCTGTAGTGCTTGTGGTTACGAGGGAGCGAATCTTCGAGTAAAGAAGGAGTGTCCGAAACACCCACGGGTAAGTTCTGTGGTTGTTTGTCCTCGTGTTTATTGTAATAATTTCGCCTTGCATGAGTGCATTTTTGGCGAATTAGTCACTCAGCGCTTTATTCCCAATTGTCCTTCAGCTTGATGGTTGTCACTCACATCCAGATCATTGCATAAGGCTGGTTATGCATTTATTTGTAGATGTAGTTATATGAGTCTTCAACGAAGATTGCGTGTTAACTTCACGACGTATCTGTTCACTGTATATGTCTTTAAATTTTTATTTTTTATGTACTTTGTATTCTTTCTCTTTCCTTGTGCAGATTATTCGTGTCGCAGACTTAGAGGTTTGTCCCCAATGTAAAACAGGATGCATTGAGGAAACAAGCGCGGAGAAGAAGAAGTGAGCAATGTGCTCCCACAGTTCTGGATCTATATACAGCGAGAGCATCCTTAAATTATTTCAAATGCAAAGAAAGGAATTGCAATCATGTGTCATGCACTACTCTTGCCCTGTAAGAATAGCTGTGAGAAAATTAGTTTCCTTGAGTACATCACTTTTGAAGGAGGAGAAATTCCTTCGACTGGATAATATACTTTCATAGACTTTGTACGTATGCATGTATTATTAAATAATCATTAATATCGGTAAATAGTCTTATCGCCAATCACAGCTCGTTTTGCAAAATTTAGATTATAGTATACATTATACATATGTATAGAATGTAGGTAATTAATTTGTACGTAAACCTGGAGATGTTAAGCTAAAAAACGATGTGTCATGTATTCAACGAAAACTGAGAATTATTTATGTATACCTAGTTGGTATTTATAATCACTATAATGTATCCATTCCAATGTGGTGTCTTAAACACGAGGGAGGAATGGAACTCGCAGAGTTGGGCAGGAATATAGAAAATTTACGTTGGCGGTTGTAATATGATTTGATATTTGTTACCAGCATTTTATGATTAAAGAACCAATCGTTGTATTGTTATCGTTATCGCTATTACAAAGTATATGTAAAATATTTATTTTCTCTTTTCATTCGTGCACATTTATAAAATTGAAGCTTGAAGCTCGTCTAGAATTCCATTTTAAATGAATCCGCTACATGTTTAAGTCAAACTTTTTCGATTCAGTTACATATTTTGATATTTCGGTGTGTTTCGTTTGACTTCAGTTAGCAAAAGTGTTAATCCATTTATTTTGCCCTGTTTCAAATTCAGATACATGCCTACGATTCAATAATGCTGCCGTCTTTGTAGCCAGATCGACAGGTTTGTGGAGAAATCTTTACGTCGTACAACGCCCCAATAGTGTAGGTCGTGCTATGTTTTCATTTTACTGATGTGACAAATAATTGCACTCCGTCGGCAACATCTTTATAAATTAAATATGGAAGTGAACACAAGTTTTCAATCATGCAGAGGTTGCCTTAGAGTCCTAGAGGATTAAAACTTCCGTGTGTATTTGTCCAAGGTTTAATCATAAGAGGGCTGACAACTGACAGCTATATAATGTATGCATTTTGATTTTTACTGTGTATTTTTCCTCGTGCTGCTATCCTTAATCTCCTTATAGGTACGCTTAAGCCGGTTATGGTGAGCCGAGAACGTGAGAAATTGATAATCCCTTCTTCCACTGTCGGTGGAAACTATTTTTACAATTATTGGAGTCACATGTAGGTTAGTGGATGCGATGGCAGAAAATCGCACGCAATGCTTCATGTTAATGCCGAGTGATCACCATGTGAAGCAGGCAGAGAAAATGGCCAGTGATTATTTCTTTGGAATAACCAAACAAGTAAGAGTGAAAGAAAGCGCAAATCTATGCTGCTCCCAATGGCTTGACCCCACACTGATTTACATGTGTTTTTGACTGAATTTACGAGATGCTGCACGGAAGATAAACGGGCTGATTATCATCTCATTACTTCTTTTTCACCCTTTTGATTGCACTTGACTCCTCCTTGTACCACACATTTAGTTGCTGAAATATACTATTTTTATACCTTTTTGCATGTTTCAAATCATTTGACAGGTCGCCACAAGTTTTACTTTCAACGCTATCCAAAATGCAACTTTCCAATGAAAGGAAGAGAAATGAAAGGGTTGAAACTGCCAAGAAGAAAGACATTCCATATGGTAAAATCCAAGAAGAGATGCTACACAATTTTTTTTTTGTGGTAAGTTATTTATTCAGTATTAATAATAATTAGATTCGCATACATCCCGTAAATATAGTGTTAGTGATATTTTTAGCACTGATGTCATGAGTTAGGTCGTGTCATCTTTCGTAGTTTTTTTTCTTTTCAGTTTGCATTATAATATAATGTATTTCGACTGGATGTGACTGAACAACATAATCCTAATTCGTTCCACAAGTACTCTTTAACTCTCGTACAATTCTCATATTATTTTAGTATTATTATTTACTATTTCATTTTATTATGCCACGTGCTCTTCAAAGTTCTACATCAACCATGTCACTTTGTTTAAACTAGTTATTTCCAAAAAAGGTTAATCATACTTCTGCGGTATGCTTACTTTAAAAAAATCTCCTTCACTTTTTACCGTCATTTATTACACTTTTTTTAATTTCCAAGATTGACTTGCTCTGTCTCAATGCAATAAGCGATATTAGCTATTAATTGTGATACCATCATTATCCACCGATTTTACCAGTACTAACTAGGAACATTGGGTTGTTAGTAAAGGTTGTACTCACAATCGACAATAGCGAGAAACTAAGCAGACTCGTTTCTTAAAAGAATGAATAAAGATTTTTCTTGAACACAAAATTTTTTTTTTCAAGTAATAATACAAGGACTAGAAAATAAACAATTAGAAAAGTATATAAATAAAATCACACCTTGTACTTTTATGAAAATTGAAGCATTATTTTAGCAATGCAAGAACATATTTATTCCTAATTAAATTCTAGAAAAGGACTTATGAAGCATGAAAAAGCACGTGATGATTTCATGTTGTGGATATACAATAGTACAATAGTCCGTGTTGAAATACCATTTAATTAAATTGAGGGATTTTTTTTGTTTTTTAATTTTTTTTAATAACTACTACCCGGGACCTTTTAGCCTTGTACGAAATACCTTAGTATTTTAAATACTCTTAAAATTCGGTTTTCCTCTTTCTTTTCATATGTTACATTTTCCATTTGGTTTTGCTGTTCCTTCACCATCTCAGGGTGAAGGGTCATTAATTATTGACTTAACATTAAAAATTTATTTCACTTCTCGCAATTATTATATTGTAGATAATTAGGACTATTTTCATGAAAAAATTGACTTTCACATTCACTTAAAAATTTAAAACTGCGCGTACAAGATTCGTGCAATCTTAAAATCCCTTAAATTAAACAATTACTTCCCAAAAACTAAATGCAACTTTCGTCACCCCAAGAATAACAGGGAGTGGTACAACGGAAGGTTAGAAACATGAGATCCTCCGTTAATTTAATTTTTCATGTAAAACAATGGTTAGGTTAAAAAAGCGGGATGAATTCTTTTGGCATTATTTTCTTCATACGTAACTTTCTTTTCTCCGACTTTTGAAATCTAACTTTTTGGGCTCGGTGGCTAGGACAGACAAAAAACCAGGATTAACCCTTACTTTAACAAGAAACCTCATTAATGGACTAAATTATCAGTTGGTATTTTTCCATATCATATTTGAGAGTGTTTAAGCACATTAGCACTCCACGATTTTGTTTTAACTCGTAAATAATAATACAATGCCATTTTAATGTAACATTATGGTATTTAATCTTCTTAAAGGCTTAATGATAATTGATAATGGTACATAATTAAAGTTAAATACATATACATGTCTTGCTATAGATTATTCTAGTAAAGGTTTAGGAATAACAGTAATATGGCAATTAGATATACCCTAAATACTTCTTAACATTAATAATGACAATGACTACCATTCCAATGCACTCCTTGGAAATAATTTCCTGGATTTCCTGCAGATTCGTACCGTTTTTAGTTTTCTAACAATTAATATGCATATAATATATACATATAAATATAAAGATCCTTTAGCGGATTTACACCCTTGTAATTAGCAATAAGAGAAAATTCAAGTGAAGAAAAACGAGATAATTGCCTTCAACGGACAATGCGTCTTTTGAAAACGGGCATTTTTTACATTAGTGATTATGCATGAACCTATGTGTAATATGTACCTATGTTATTTGTTGTATTGTATCTTACTGTAAATACGGCAAAACTTAACCCTTTCCCAAAAATGATTTTTTCTTTCTTTTACAGCTTTCTACCTGAGGAGATTCTTCCAGTGCCTTTCACTTCCGGGGAGAGGTCCCAGTTCCCCTTTTGAGATTTTGATAAGTACTTAATTCTTACAGCTATAGGATTACCTATAAGATAGGACTAAGGACACCGCTATTAATTATTAGACCCTGACGAGTGGTTGTCCGGCGAGGGATGACTGACATTGATCGGGGAGGAGTTTCTACTCTCGTGGATGTGCGGATTCTTGGCGTCCGATGCACCAGAAGCTCGCTCCGTACTGGATGAATTGCTATTGTTGTTACTAGTGTTGCTTCGACCACAGGCTGAATGATGATTCTCCCAATCTTTGTGCTGACAAAATGCACTGCAGTAACGAGCCATATTGCAACCACTGCAAGTCTCGTGGGCTTTCCGACCGCAATTCCAGCATGTCTGTATTGAGAGAAAAATGAACAGAAATAAATAAAAATAAATAAAACGCCTTTAAGCCAACAAGGTCACCAAAAATAACAGGGAATACACACAATGTTGACAATTTCATTACCTCAGAGTCCATGGAGGCGGCTCCAACAATGACGGATTCCGAGGGATTTCTGCGGGAGTCGATGAGAACCCGTTCCAAACGAGCCCGCTCCGCGGCCACCACTTCGCAAGCTCTTGCCTCAGCCCGTTGAAGCTCCACCAAAGCCTGTCGCTTCACTTCCTGAACAGCTTCCTCTGTAAAATAAAATAAAATAATTCAAGTTTAAAGTAGATTCAGCCATAACCCTCGAGGGCGCCCTTTTAAATACAAAATAAATAGCTACGAAGCACAGGCAAAACTCTATATGCTCAATGATTTAGGCCCTTATAAACCACAAAGGGGGAATCTGGGGAAAAGCATCGCCATCAACAGTCTTAGTACGGAAGGAAGGTGAGCAGTGATATGAGCTTCGTTTATGACATGTACTTACTGGTACAGGACACATGAGAAATAGTACTGGAAGTACTCCAGGCCTGTCAGTCAAAGGGTATAATTTGAGTAGAGAAATAATGGAGAGCTTATTTCCAAGAGATTTTTCTCCCCGAGAAAGCGAAAGGGACCGAATGGGGGAAGGAGAGAGGCAGGGAAGAGAGTGAAAGTGTGCTTTCTCCCTTTTAAGTACATTCGTCCATGTATATCCATGAGGAAAGCATATTGAAGGAAGGGACAGGGAAAAAAATATACAAAAAGGAGGTATATTGTCTCGGGTAAAGTTGTTCCTCTCGTCGTCTTCCCTGAAGAGAAAGAATTCTCTCTCTCTCTCTCTCGCTCTTTCCCATTCCATCTCGATCTCAACTCATGCAAGAAAGAGTATGTATATGTATGTGTGTGTGTAGTTTTGAGGAGGATGAGGAGAAGAAACGACATGACATTTGCTGGTGTTCCCACGACATCGAATGTATCGTGTTGGCAATTTAGAACTAAGATTATTTTATAAAGGATCACACAATATGCTCTTCCATCTCTCTCTCCTCCCCGTCTCGCATGACCCAAAGTAAATTTCACCCTGTTTAAGTTACTCCACAAGTAAAGAGGGAGAGACGACAGTCTGTGTTATTTGTTGAACATATGTACATATATACATATACATAATATATATATAAATATATGTATACATAGAATGAAAAACACTACAACCAGCGGACGACGACATTCATCAAGGCCCATTCTCCTCATGGAGTCTCTTCTTCTTGTGTGCATTAAATAAGCACACAAAACCTTCGCCGACAATTCCCCCCCTCCCTTGCCTGTATCTTTTAAGTATTATTCAATGTTTCTTTATGTCCTCTCGTCTTAAAAGGAAGAGGACGACAGGGGCGGAGGAGGAGGAAGAACAACAAGAAGAGAACATCAACAGTGTCTTAACTACTTTCTCCTACGCAAACAAAACTGCCGGGGAGGACGAGGACGTACTTTAACCCTTTTATTCCCACTCCCACCGCGTCGTTGATGGTGGGAGACGTGCACTTGTGTGAACGACTCATTTACATGATGAATAATACAAGCTCAATCCTTCCGGCTTCTCCACAACTCCATTTTTTTCCCCCTTAGAAGGGGAAGAGGAGATGCGGAGGAGAAGGAGAAAGTGGAGGAAAGTCCTCCTTATTAAGCAATGTCACCATGTAAGGGGAAAAGCATGGCCTTATGCCATTTTAGGGTCCGGATTTATGTAAATAAATACATGCATGTACCTAATACTTGTTCGTACACACACTTTTCTTGTCAATAATAACATGGAACTCAAGTTGGTAGCACAATTAAAAAGTCTTCTTATGCAAATTGGACGTCCCTCAAGGGAAGGAGACGTTTGGGAGTTTACTGTACAAATCCAGGACGACAGGGTGTTTTATTTGTCAGGGAGACAACACAAGATTATTTATGCAGGATTTCCCTCTTATTATGGCAGCCCGCGTTGTCGTACCAGGACAAACGATGACCTTGTGAAGCCACATGCGTTTCTACCCTTGTATTTTGTTCAAAATCAATTTTAAACAACTAACTCGCACAATTACGAGCTTAGCCGTGCCTGTGTAAAATAATGCTTGAAGCATCATTGTCGCTTCACAGATCCTAAATATGTCAATAGGAACAATTCTTTATGCACTTGAAGGAGAAGGACCAACAACAAGATCGACTATAGGAAACAGAAAATAAGGGGAATGAAGAAGAGAGTGAGAGAGAAACGAAAAAAACAGCCAGGGGAAATTAGAGAAACATGTGAGAAAAAAGAAGAGTAAGGGAGAAAGTGGACAGAGGGATACAACATGAAAGAGAAAGAGAGAAAAGGGAAAGTTGGGTGAAGTGTGAGAGCACGAGAAAGAGCTGTGAGGGAAGAAGTGGGAAAAGGAGCGTGATACGAAAGAAGAAATAAGGATGGAGACAAGCTAAGACACAGATAAGAGGAACGGAGTGAAAGAGAGAGAGAGAGAAAATAAATGAACAAGAGAGAAGAGAGCGAGAATGAGCAAGAACAGAAAGAGGAATGAGTAAGAGAGAAAAACAGGAATGAGCAAACGAGGGAAAATAGAGAGAAAAAGGAGAATGAGCGAGAGAGATGAACAAAATGAGAGAGAGAGAGATGAAGAAAGTGAGAGAGAGAGGTGAGGAAAGTGAGAGAGAGATGAGAGAGATGAAGAAAGAAAGAGAGATGAAAGAGATGAATAAAGAGAGAGAGAGAGGTGAAGAAAGTAAGAGAGAGATGAAGAAAGCGAGAGAAAGATGAAGAAAGAGAGAGAGAGGTGAAGAAAGTGAGAGAGATGAAGAAGGAGAGAGAGAGGTGAAGAAAGTGAGAGAGAGATGAAGATAGTGAGGAGGAGAGAGAGACAGCGAGATATGGAGGAAAGAAATGAGAGAAGAAGAGAATGGAAAATGAATGGACGAGTAAGAAGATAAAAAAGTAACGACCAAGAAAAGTCAACGGAGAGACAACGAAATGAGGAGATAGAAGAGAAAGTAAAAACTTTCTCTTCTGAAGTAGAATGAAAAAGAAAAATCACGTCTATAGAGGCTGCAGAAGCATCCTTGAGCAGTTGATCAAGGGTGCTATGAAACCTACTGCAAAGTCCAATAACTACCAAAGGAAGGGAAGAGCAATTACAGGGAGAGGAACAGAAGGGAAGCCCGTGTAAAAAAAGCCCGGTTTCGGGCAATAGAAGACACTTGCCAGTTGTCATTGGCCACTTACCAGCACGTCTCTTGACTTCTGCCACCCGATCCTCGGTGGCACGTAGAGCCTGGGCTATCAACTCCCCCGCCTGCCGCTTGAAATCCTCCGAATTCTCGATTTGAGAGAGAGAAGCCACGACGGCGGGATGAGCGGAAGGTCTTCGGAGCCACGAGGAGCAATTTGCC
>JAQGBT010003207.1:0-20458 GCA_034698585.1 Disparrhopalites patrizii | reverse complement strand
TCTCTCTCTCACTGTCTCTCGCTTGCTCTCTCTCTACCTTTTCCTCTTACTCTATCCCCTTCTCCCTCTCTCTCTCTAAATCACTCTTCCTTTCTCAATCTCTCTCTCTCACTGTCTCTCGCTTGCTCTCTCTCTACCTTTTCCTCTTACTCTATCCCCTTCTCCCTCTCTCTCTCTCTAAATCACTCTTCCTTTCTCAATCTCTCTCTCTTTCTCTTGTAACTCTCTCTCTGTTTCTATTACCCTTTTTTCTTTCTCTCTCTCCTGCTCTCTGTTGATCTTCCTTTCTCTCTCCGTGTTTCTATCATTCTTTCCCTCGCTGGGTCATTCTTTCCATTTCTCTGTCCGTAAATCTCTCCTTTTCTTTCTTTCGGTGTACCTTTTGACCTCTCTCACTCGTTCCATTTCTACGTTTTTCGCTGCTCCCCTCCTTTTCATCTTTCTCTGCCTTTCTGCTCTTTCTCTCATTCTGTCTTTCTATCTATGTGTATTGGTTTTGGTACATATGATATGAATATTTTATTTATTAAACATGTCCTTTTGAATGCCCACACACATCCGTTGGTCCATTCCTGTGAATCCCCCCCCCCGCCCCGATTTCTCTAACCCCTTCATTGTCCCTGGAAAACTTTGTGTATCATAATGGGAAACCTCGTAAAAATTGTAGAAATCCCAAAGGACAAGGTGGGTTGTGTTTATGTATGTGTCCATGGCTGAGTAAGTTTTGAAAGGAAGTGAATTAGCAAATTAATTAAACATTTTACTACTCTCTGGCGGCAGTGTATAGGAGCGCATATTTCGGGAGATAGTGGTTCCTCCCATTGTGTTAGGATTTTGTTATTGTGTGTCCTATTTAATTTCCTCCGCCGCTTTCATGGAAATCCATACAATAACAGATTGTATTCCTTGATAGGCAAGTCCTCTCCACAGTGCTAAATCCCTGCGGGCTTACTACTGTGAAAAGTCGGCAAGATATTCAAGCAGCTGTGAAAATATGACATTCTCCACTCTCTGTCTTTTTGTCCTTTTCTCCCTCTATCTCTCCCTCTTTTCCCTCCGTCTTTTTCTCTTTGAAATCACGTTGAATGTTCATTGGGAGAAACATCTCTCCCGAGTGAAAATGTGGGTGATAAGGTCCATTTGATTCCTGTCATTGAATGAAACTCATTCCAAGACACCGAATTCTTTGTTTCCTAAAAAAAAAAAAAAAAGATGTAATAGACCAGATTAATCGTTGCAATTCACTATAATTATTATTAACAGCAAATTATTTCAACGAGAATAATTCATGCTTTTGAAGGTGAAAATTGCCAATAATATGTATCTACGTGCTATCATCATTTCACTTGGGAGTTCCCACTAACTGCCGGGCTCCACCTTGATTTCATGGAAAGAATGTTGACTAATTGGTTCTGAAGCCGCGGTAAACCGCCCTGTCAAACACATGGGACTTGGGAGATATCCCGGGATGGAGAATTTGTTAGACTGGGGAAATACCGCAGGGGAGGAGGGAGAGGGAAGCCATGAGAGAGTGAGTGCCTCTGATTTGGGGTAATGGGAGACCCACGTCAGGATTCAGGCATTCCGTGTAGGTATGTGGGTGTGTGAAGATGGGAATTGGTGCATCTATAGGAAATTTACCTTCGGAGAACTATGATCTTCCCTGACTATCTTCTCTGTGCCGGAGTGGAATAAAAAGGTATCTATAATACGGGAGAAATCCGATATCTTCAATCTAAAGAATATCTCCCCGATATATTCTCCCCAGTCACTGAGTTGGACACAATGTAGAGGGATTTGGATCTGAAGAGAGAAAGAGAGAGAGAGAGAGAGAGAGAGACAGAGAGAGTCCGGGATTTGTTGGGCCTGGTGCCGGGGACTTTGGTGGTGACATCGTGTGGAAGGAAAAGGAAGAAAAACAACGGGAGTTCCTGGCTTGTAAGACGCGGGCTTTTCTGTATGGTTTACCCATAACACTCTTGCGCCCGGGGGCTTGTCTGATCACTTCCCTTTGTCACACTTTACTCCGTATTTCCATGGCTTTTGTCGGGTGTGTGACATTTTTTGTGCTCTTTCCTCATTGCAAGACCATGATCTCTGAAAATGAATAAAAGACCATGATTTCTGAAAATAAATAAAAACTTCCACATTAGCATCATAAAAATAATAATGAACGAGATTATGGGACAAAGGTCAGGGTAGTACTTCAAAGATAAAAAGCTATTCACCTGTCTGCTGCCAAAGACTGTCACTCCTCCAGTAAATACTTTTGGGCTTTCCTGTATGTATACCAAATTCCCCTTGAACTTTCTCTTTGGCCAATCCCCTGCTTTTTGTGGGACTTGCAAATTCTTATCAAATCCCACTGATTCCCGTAAAAAAAAAATGTTTGTTTTCTCTCTCCAATTTTCTCGTTCTTCCTGTGGTTCTTCTATCACTAACGGCTTTATTGAGGCGGTAACAGAACAAACATTCCCACGGATGTGTCGTTCGTCTAAGGAAGGAAGTTGGATATAAAGGCTTTTAAATTCTGCTCTTAGGTGACAAGATATCTTTACGGTTCATCAGTTGGCTAAAATTCAAGTTGAAAAAAGGAAAAGGACAAGAGGTCCAAGCCAAAGAAAAAAGACTGGCCACTACGTTCAGAGGTTGATTCCCAAGGAATTTCGTGGTCCGTGAACTGGAAATGATTTTCCTGGATTTAACCCGTCCATCATTCGTCAGTGACGGCGCGGGACGGCGGGGAAAGTTTTTTTTTCTTCTTGGCTTCCATGGTATTTGGAGAAGTTCGCGTCGGCAATAGGTATGTACATTTGTTATTACAGAAGTAATAGGGAGGGGACTTTCACCTGATTGCACGTGTCGGACATGACCACAATCATTCATTTCTTTCCGTTTTTAAGGCGTCAGATCGTGATATCCAAGACAAATGCTACCATTGACGCTGCTTTTACTTATAAGAATTGAAACCAGCCACCGTGCATCGACTGCAAAGTCACGCTTATTCTAATTCTCTCCCACAGTTATTTTATTTACGAATAATTTTCCTCTG
This sequence comes from Disparrhopalites patrizii, assembly GCA_034698585.1. Classification (NCBI taxonomy): domain Eukaryota; kingdom Metazoa; phylum Arthropoda; class Collembola; order Symphypleona; family Sminthuridae; genus Disparrhopalites; species Disparrhopalites patrizii. Next base: position 17,406 of record JAQGBT010003207.1, on the reverse strand, counting down.
CAAACGGTTATTCGAAGTTGGTTGGTGTAACTTTGTCAAAATTCTTTCCTTCCATTCTTGTCTTTGCTTTGCTGAAAGCTGCTCGGACTTTCCCTCATCTACTCACTTCCTGATTCTACATGCCATCACATTTTACGGTGCCGAAACCAAGATTCCGGAAGATCAAAAGTTAGAACAGCATTTCTCGAATTTTGTGAACATTAGCTAGGACTGCAGTTTGCAGTTGGCCATATGTAAGCAACAAGTATGTTCGTATGTAGTACGCAATAGCTGCCAATAAATTGTTGACACAACATTACTATTATATTTTTAATTTGAAAAGTAAAATGAAGTTGGACAATGTTATAGTTAAGGAATTTTAAAAAGTCATTATTTTCATTATTACATCATTATTATTCGTATCTACTAAACTGACAATGGAGAAGAAATAAAATGCTAACAATTGGCTTTATTGGAAATAGAGCTTTATAGCTACTTCATCAAACGAAATTCCAATACATTACCATGAAAAATAGTTGCACAGACATTAAATACACTGTACGAACTAAATTGCGTTTCTAAAAATTCAGTGGCTTACGTTAGTACGTTAGTGCTTACCAGTTAATAACCAATGGCAGATAGTATCACCCATTTGAATAAATAAAATCGTGCTGTATGTATAGTCCTATATTGGTGAAATGGTCTGCAGTTCGCAGCTGGCCATACGGAAGCCTTACTTATGTAGTACACAATAGCCATAACTATCAATGAATTGTTGAAACAACATTATTATACTTTGTCTTTGAACAATGAAACAAACGTTGGAAGGTTGGATAATGTACTTAAGGAAGTGGAAAAAGTCATTCATTATTATTGAAACATTATTATCCACACCAATCAAACTGACTGTGGAAAAGAATCCAAAATTAAAATGGTAACAATTGACTTATGGGAAAGAAAGCTATGCGGCTACTTCAGCAAATGTAATTCCATTCCATCTGTTACAAGCTTTGACAATATCCAGCAACATATTTACAGTTCAATTTGCTTACATCATCAGCCGTCAAGTTTGTTTTATCCTCTCATAAGTTGCTCGTACATATGTTTCTAGTTTGTGACTCAACAATCGCATAAACTTTAAATATTAGTAGTTTTGACATCGGGACTGCCGTCTTCAAGTACATTATCATATTCAGCCAATTGTAGAATACTTTTCTATACGCAAACATATTTTCATAAAAGGAAAGGGTCGAGTCATGACATTATTTTTCTGAGAACAACATCGGAGGGAAAGTGAAGTTTGTTATACTTTCATGTACATATTTTAATTAAACTAGAAACAGAGTAGGAACAGCCTAAAGGAAAAGATCAGAAGCGTAAGGCAACAGCTAGTGTTGAGTCCGAAAATTTTGAGACGTCAATAGGGAACTCTCATGTACCTCTGCTTGTTCAGATGGACTATAAATAATGAAAAGGAGGGCCTCTTGTGACAATCAAGTGGCCCTTCTTTCGATAATCAACAATTTATAATACATATTATTAATTCATTTAGATCATATCTCGTACTGGATTTGAAATATACGCATGTATTTAACGCATCTTTGTACATTATAATCGAATTACCTATTTCCGTTTTTTTTAATTTTGGCATAAATCTAGTGCGACTATGCTGAATACAGCTTTTCGAAACAAAGCACTTCCTAATACACCTTCAATTTGACTACGTTAATTTCACTAAGTAATTCACCACTCACATTCTGTAATTTCATCCCAAAATTATGCAGCCTCCATTTATGCCTCTTGTGTAAGGATTAAAGCCAGTTTATTCTGTCCTTGTTTATCCATTTATTTTTTGTCACGTCGTGCCTAAGTTCACGCCTTTGGCATCACGTTGTTTCAGGTTTTATCAGTCATGGGCATTTAAAATGCCTGCCTATTTTGCCTATTTCCTATTCCTTCATATTATCCCCTTCCTAATTCCTAGCCTATTTTGAAAACAAAATAATGGCCAGCCTACGAAAAACCTATAAAATAGGCCTATATTTTCAATTATAAAGCAAAAAAGTGCTGCAGCGGAGTAGCCTATTAAGAGCAGCCTATTCGTTGGACTCCTGCCTACAGCCTACCTGTCCTTACCAAAGCATTATCTTGCGTAAAATAATGTTTATTGGTGGAATGGAATGTAACCGTATCTACAAAATGCATACACACAATGTATTTTGCATCAGATTTGAAAAAGTCAGGGAAACTTGAGAAAATGGGCTATTGTTAAGGGTTTTCTTTAGTCTAGAATGATGAGTAACAAGTTACTATAATATTAAGTAGAATTTAATATTAGTATAGTGGCGATTATATATTAATTAGTTGTTTTTGCAATCATTAATGGTTACATAGCATTTATACACAACGGCACGTACTATTACAAATTACAATCTACTACTACTTTTACAATCTAATACTACTATTACAAACTACTACTACTTTTACAATCTACTACTACTACCTACTACTTTTACAATCTACTACTACTACCTACTACTATTACAATCTACTGTTACCTACTATTACAATCGGAAGGCGTGTAAAGAGTCATGCAAGTGAAGGACACACTCAGCAGAAAATCATTGTAACTTGTTATTTTTACATGAATTATTAATATTCTAACATGAAATATCTTAGGCGTTCGTGAGCCATTTTGCCCATTCATTTATAACCAGCGACGACTTAATGACTTTGGGTGAGGCATGGCATACCATTTGGTAGAAATGCCGCTAAATCTCGTCGCCAGGGAAGAGTATGCAATGTCCGCTGCTGTCGTTTCCTGTCTTAGGCTGGTTGATGACAGGGGTCAGAGTGTCTTTGTCATAACTGGGATATTGCATAAGGGATCGTGCCTGTTTTTTTCGGCGGAACCGTGTCCGGTAGTGTAATGACGTGCCCGAGGTTGATAATGTCGTTGCCTGGGGAGAATTGTGTCCGGCCGGGAAATAACACTGTCTTGGTGGGGTAATGTTTGGTGGGGAAGGTGGATGTCTTGGAGGACTGACGACTGCCGTGGTGATTTTTTTTTGTTCGGGATAGTGTTGATACGTGTGAAAGCTATTTTCCAATCGGCTAGTCATTTTCTCTGTCCAGCGCGGAAACATGGATCTCGAACCTGGGTAATGTCTTAGCCGGGCAATCTCTGCAGGGGTAATACCGTTTTCTTGGCGGTTTGGTGTCCGGCTGGATAATGGCAGATCCGTAACGGATCGCCGTCCATCTTGCCCCGCGAAGACGAATTCGCCTGTTCTGTCGCCTGCAGGATACACGGGTGAGTTTAGCCTTCGTGGAGAGCCATCCTCTCAGTGACTTTTTCGGGAATTAATTCATTTGAATATTGCCGAGGAATCAAACGGAGCAAAATCAGTTTCCTATATAAAAAAAAACAAGTGTAATGCAATGACGAAAAGGGTAAGAACAGCTCATCAGTCTCCACTTAGCCCTTTAATTTCCCCTTGTACCAAAAGGTAAATCGCCTTCCGGATTCGGTTTCATTTGTCCTATAGAAATACGATCTTGAAAAGACAACCCCCCATCCGCCGTGCCGGAGCTCCGAGAAAGTTGAGTATGTATAAATAAATGCATTTCCACGAATCTACTATGTGCATATAGTATGTAGGTATATAATACACACATAGTATAATTGAATGATATGTGTGTGTAATAATGATATGTGTGAGTACATATGAATGTAGTCACTGAGATCTTGGTAGCAATGGAGAATCAGGAAATCATGATTGGTGTGATGTAAAAAGGTAAAAAGGACACATTTTCGTGTAATCTCCAACATTCCTTTACTTTTAAAGTCTCGAATTGTCCAGTGAATTGTTTGAGCGTCCATTTTATATATGTAGGTATAGTGAGGCAACTTTTTATGGAAGTACTCCCACCTCCACGCTCAAAACTTTTCCCGACTAACTGCATTTCTTTAGCTATTCCGAAGGTGACCAATAAGGAACAAACATATATGTCCATACAGACCTATTATGTAAGAAACCGAAATAAGACCATCAGCGCTTCCTACATCTATTACATTGTGGTTAAAACTCGGCTACTTTTAATCAGCGTTCACGTTTATAATATGCACATAGTTCCTGAAAATATGTGCATATTTTTGAGGTAGAGTAGCCAGAATCACGGTAGCAATTAAAATAAATAAATAAGCCATTTGGGCAAAAGCAGGGAAACTGCTGAAAGGTCGAAGACAAGCAGGGAAACTGCTAAAATTAATAAATAAAATAAAATAAATGCACAAAGTAGAAGATTAGTGAGAACAGGGAGCAACTCGAGGATTTACTAGGCCCGAGCGCCATTAAAACCCGTCTGAGGAGAAGAAGCGAATTCACTGTCCGAGCAAGCTCAGCTCACATCAGCAATCAGCATTGCACCAATAAGTTAAATTATTATTATTAATAATTATTATTTATTACAACCAGCGACGAGAGCAAATGTGAGATTTGCTCACAATATGTAGAAGCAAAGATTCACATCCTTCACTTTTTCAGTTGTTCTGAACTCTATAATATTTACCACCTCCGATTATCTAGTTGGAGTTTATTTCATCGTTGCTGGACTACACGTATACTTACATAACAGGGTGTAAATCAGAAAACAAATAGTTCCGGGTCCCACGTATATTTTTTTATTACTTCAAACCCACGCAGATTCAATGTACGTGAGATGCTTTTCAGGTGTCCACTAGCTCTAGAAACGAGACCGCCATTAATGCTTAAAGGTATACTTCTATTAATATAAGGGTACCTCTTGGGTGAAGCAGCTCTAGTGCAGTTTGCATTGTTGGCCTCCGAGGTCACTTTGAAGATCACGCCCGGCGTGCTCCCGAATGTTTCAAATGGGATTTGTATGGTTGCTCATTTTTGTATCGTTCTTCCTCTCTCATTTTGTTCTGTTTCTTCCTCTCTCATTTTTATCAAATTTTTCTCCTTGTTTGCAAAGATGGCCAAAACACTTTAGTTCGAAATACAAAAAAAAAAGTCTACAAAATACAATTGTATTTTGGGTCGAACACAAAATACATCAGTAATAAAATAGATTTACAAAATACCTGCATTTGAAAATACAAACAAATATATTTGAAATACCTGCATTTGAAAATACAAACAAATATATTTGAAATACATGCATTTTAAATACCATATATTTTGGCCGTCTCTGCATGTTTTGGCAAAATTAGACAGGGAGTAGTCGACAACGATAAGACCAGAAGGAGACAACAAAAATAAAATTGGTGGCAAGAGATAATGAGGGAGAAAGAAAGGACAAAGGAAGGAGGAGGAAAATGAACCGGAAAGAAAGACAATGAAAGATATAAAAATGAGAGAGAAGAGAGAATGTACATAAAAATTTACAAAGTGGGGACACTTGCGGTGGTATCAATTTCCTATAGCTTAAATCCCATTTAAAAGGGAGCGCACCGGGCGTGAACTTTGCTGTGACCTCAGAGGTCAATAACGGAAAATGCTCGCTCGAACTGCTTCACCAATAATGCTTTGGCCAATGTACATACAATTATAAATCCCACATATTAATGGTAGTCTCGTCTCTAAATTATTCACGTCTTAATGGTTTCTCTCTCTGTTTTGTTGATTTATCTAGATATTGTGTGACTGCTATTTTAGTCCTCGAATATAAGTATTCAGGTTTTCGCTTTTCTTTTGTCTTTAATACTCCATGTGTGACGACGGTCAAGATTGTTGCCGAGTCAGGTGCTGGGGACAACAATGTCAGTAGTTGGACTGTTTATTGGACTGCTGATTTTCTCTCTATGCAGACATTGTGAATTCGGGGCCTAAATTCTCTATTCAAAACTCCATTTACTTCCATCCTCCTTAACTTGACATGATTCGTTGAACCATAAATTACCCGAATAAGTTGTCAATAAATTTGGTTTATTTCATAACCATCAGAACCGTCTCACAATTTATTGAGTAGGCTCTTATTACATTCAGTAAAGGATAGATGATAATTCATTTGGAATAAAACTATTAAATTCAAAAGCTTACAAACAATCAAATAAAACATACATACATGGATGAAAGGCTTCATCGCTTAACGACATTATCTGCAACATAAAAAAATGTAGGTCACACAATTGTGACATTTTTTTGATCTTGCGTCAAACAATATTTTATGGTGGAATGTAATGTAACCGTATCTAACATTTATACACACATGGCATCCAATTTGACACACAGCCTGGGAAACCAACGTTGAGACAATGGGTTGGTCTTAAGATTTTTCTGTAGTCTAGAATCATGAATAACGGGATTGATTAATTAGTTTTAATTTTTGCAATAATTAATACTTACAAATTACATAGCATTCGTACGCGACACAGGCACTAAAAAGTCATTTGCATTCTTGCGTCCCACCGTATAATTTGCTATCATTTACAAATTTTGCAGCTCTATCATGCGCAGCTATTACAGCTCGCGCGTAAGTTTTGAAACCTTTTGATATCTCAGAATCAAAATCCGAAGGCGTTTTGAGAGTCAGGCAAGAGAAGATCAGAGTCAGCAGTCAGTCATTAGAACTTGTAAATATCAAGGCAACAATTAAGGTGTATTATATTATGCGAATTATTTAGTCTAACATCAAATAGCTTAAGCGCTAATGAGTCATTTTGCCTATTCATTTAAACCCTGCCACGAGGTAATGACTTTGGGTAAGGGATGGCATAGCGTTTGGTGGAAATCCGGCTAAATCTCGTCGCCAGTGAAGAGTATGCACTGTCCGCTGCTATCATTTCATGTCTCAGACTGGTTGATGATGAATCAGAATGCCTTTGTCATAACTGGGATATTGTAGGGGATCGCGCCTATTTTTTTCGGCGGAATCGTGTCCGGCAGCGTAATGACATTGCCACGGCGGAATAGTGTCCGGCCTTGAAATAGCAGTGTCTAGTTGGGGAATTTGGATGCCGTGGGAGATTGAGGACTGCCGTGGTGAAGTTGTTTGTGCGGGAGAGTGTTGTGAAAGCCAGTTTCCAACGGCTAGTGATTTTCTCTGTCAGGCGTGAACACTGGATATGTAACCTGGGCATTCTCTGCAGGGGTAATACCGTTTTCTTGGCGTTTTGGTGTCCGGCAGAATAAAGGCAGATCCGTAACGGTGTAATGTATGGCGGGGAAATGTTGCTTTGGCGGTGAAGTGTCCGACGAAGAAGTTTCATTGTCCTGGAGGGGGCGGCAGATATAGTGCCCAGCGGGTGAATTACTTTGTCTGGGGAAATTTGTGTTCGGTTGGGTCGTCTCTTTGTCTCGGCGAGGAAATGTCCAGCGGTGTCATGTTGTCGTCAGAGCGGGTTCCTTTTGGATTCCTTGGAGTGACCCGACGATTTTGACGGAGAATTGGTGTCCCCGAGGTTACATTGTGCGGATTCGAGATTGGCGGGGCTGTCATAGGAAGCCATCTCTGTAGCTTCGGGCGCTTCGCGACACCTCTCATATTCTTGTCCATTTAAGCATTGGAATAATCTTTGTAATCCTCGGAAAAGCACATCCTGCGTAAACCTTTGCAGTCGTCGACGAACATTTTTCAGTAGACCCATAACTTGTCCAGCATCCGGCTTCGCTCTTTCTTCTTGTGACTCCCTGATTATTTCTTTTGCTTGCAAGGGCGTGATAATTCCAGCAAAAACGGCACCCTGAAACAAAAGTGATCACGTATCATCGTCGGTATCCGTCACGCAGCGTGTATTTAGACCATTTACACAAAAGAATATCCCGTTGGAAAACAAGACAATTTATATTATATAGCGTAAGCCTGATGTTTTCTCCGGTTATGTAGATGGTCACAAGCAATTTTAAGAGAATTTCAAAATAGGGGTCACAAACACTTCATTTAAAGGCAGGCCCTTTAAATGGAGGTCTATTATGTTTGAGCCGGGGAGCCCCAGTCCGAACACCAATGACCCCCAACCCTACATTTTTTAAAACTTCACCGAATTGAATCGCATTCAATACAGTGTGTTAATCAATTCCTCCGTGACCCCAGACCTTGATGTGACCTTTTTAGGCGGCATAAACCTGTAGACCCCCCCTGAATTTACCAAATATTAAAAAATGCGAAAACTTTCCATTAAATACCATGCCATGGCATAGTTGACCCCTCATAGAAGGTAAATGACCTGGACTATTTCTCCCAGAAACCCATAGGGACCCCCTAAAACCCCACATAAAACCAATGGAACCCCCCCCCAAACCCTACGGACATCAGTGGGGACCCCCAAAACCATACTGAAACCAGGGAAGACGCCCCATTTCCCTAATGAATACCAGTGTCTACCCCAAAAGCCCCAAGGAAACCTGTGTTGACCCCCTAAACCCGGCGGAAACCAGTAGGCGCCCCTCAAAACCCTATACAAGCCCATAGGAACCCACCCCAGAATCCCACATAAACCTAAACCAAGCCCCCAAAGCTTATACATGAACCATTAGGGACTCCCCAAAACCATATAATAACTAATAACCAGTAGCGACCCCCTAGCATCCGAGGGAAACCAGTAAAGACCCCCAAAAACCCTATTGAAACCAGTAGGGTAAGTAATATTTAATAATAATAATTTTTAATAATACATTTTAATAATTAATTTTTATTTTAATTAATAATAATATTTAATAATAATAGGGTAAGTAATATTTCTTTAATGGTGTAAAATGGTAAATGGTGTAAAATTTCTTTAATGGTGTATTGGGAGGTATTGTCTGCTATCTGTGGCTGCTTTAGTACATTCCATTTTTCCCGTCATTAAATATTTCTTATTTAATTGCTGGGAAAAGATATACAGCTTACCAAAACCAATATACAGGATTTTATTAGATAAAATTAATGTCAATTGGTATAAGTAATTTTCACTGTTTTCGACTTTCTTTCCTATGTTTCTCCTCATTTTTCTTTCCTTCCGCCCGAATCATTGCTATCCGACACAAGAACGAAAATTGAGTGGGAAAAATATGTTTACTTATTTGAGTTGATATTTTGATATAATAATAAAGTGTTTTTTTCTGTTGAAGAAGCAGCATTTTTCAGTGAAACGATTGCTCAGTGAACGAAAAGAGCAGCATAGCCTCTGTATACTTCAAATTCCATAAAAAAAAATTCTAACCAGCATTGCTGAGCAATTCCGATAGTAACCAAGACCAGATTTTGAGCAAATAAAACCGCAGGCTTCATTTCCTTGACTTTCACTTTCTGAACTCAATCTTCGATCTCACTTTTCATTTGCACTCTTCTTTTTCCCGCTCTGTTCCCTTGGGGTGACTGAAGTAGTTCGAGCTAGATAAATAAATCTCAGCCCGCTCGCAGGCGGAATCCCCTAATAAATATGGCTATAATGTATAATGTATACATCTCGGTGAGAAATCGGTCCTGGGTATGCCCTTGCCCTTGTAGGGAAAAGAGCAAGTCCGGTGTCGATTGTCAAACAACTATGTAATAATGTAATAAACAACAACGTGTACTTTACATATGTATGTAGGCGATAGGTGACTCAATACATTAAAATACGCAACATACGTTGTATTCTTACATATTCATGTATTTACCCGTATGTACTCCTAACTGCTACTCATTGTGAGAAGCACAACGTTTTTCCAGTGTGCGAATTTTTGGGTAGGAAACTGGAAGTACACAATAGCATGAGGATTGAAGGCGTTGGCGAAAAAGTTTTCTAAAGGTAGAAATTGCATTTACGGGGTAGATAAATACATACATTTTTTACATACATACATGCAAAATGCATACCGGAGCACGGAACTACAGCCATTACAACTTTGGATTTGGTGTAATTGTAATTAGAGGAAGGTTTCGTTGAAGAATTGGAAAAATGAAAAGGAGAGAGGAAAATTGAGAGGAAAGCGGAATGTCGGATGAGAGAAAAGAGAAAACACGGCAAGGAAACAAAGGATGAGAAAAATTCCAGAGAAAACCGACAAATAATGGCAGAATGAATACTGACGGGAAAATTCATTGTGAAAAGGAAAACAAAACAGAAGAAATATTTTTCTCTGGCAAACTCGGCTTTTAAATGTACATAATATGATTTGATTCTTCAAGTGAGACACAGATGCAGAAATCCGCTATGATAAATGATTGAATGAAGGATATCACATTGTAGGAAGAGAGCCAGTACTCCCGAGCTACTTATGCACCGTCTAAAGCATGGGAACAAACATGGTGTGATAAAATGAATAAAAACCCCTCCAACTTGCTATGAAATGTGTGGCTGACGCAGCAAAAGGATCTCTCTTCAAGCTCAAGAAGAACATAAAAATGTTGATGATGTTGTAGTCTGTACCAGCATTATTTCCTTGGAAGATTTTTATTATTTCCAGGTGCTAAGTAATGAGTAAACACATGAGTGCTTTCTTTGAATTTCTGACACACACAGGCCTTTACCATCCGTCCATCGTCTCCAAAGGTAATGCACTTACACGAGCACTCCTTGTAACAATGTCTTGGGAGTCAGAGCACTAAACGCAGGGACGTAGAAACGGACATTTTGTTGTAATTAACCCACGCTTTCAACTCATTTCTAACATTAAAGAATGTCTGGATCGCTTTAATCAAAGGTTTGGTAGACATTTTCGTGTTTATCTGTTTTCCATTATTTTATATTTTGTTTTATCTTATCATAAATCAAAATATCTCGAAGATCCCTTTCGTGGGTATTCTTGGCAAAAAAAATGGTATATGTCTAATTTTTTTTAATCACACGACTCATTTAGCCTCCATTTGAGCCCGTGTGAATTTCGAAAGGGTTAATGAAAGGTCAATTTTCCCCATTTATTCTCCCCTAATCACCGCATAGTACAATAGTAATGACTGGATATTTGTATGAAGGAATATAATGAGGAAGCAAAAAAAAAATGCTGCGCTCTGCATTTGCATGGCAACATTTTTTTGAATAAAAATCCGAGACGAAAGCCTATAACAGGCTATCTCATAGGACTAAAATGATATGGATATTATGTATGTACATATACACAGGAGATTTGAAAACAAAATCTTACAATTTATTTTTGCAAGTAGCTACAGTTTACACTTGACACCTTATTTTTAACATACAGTAAAGACAATATAACTAGCTCACAACATTTCCCTATACATAGTTTACTTGTCCCTTGCAGATATACGAAACCTTTCACATCCATTTCTTCTATGTACAACGGCTGTAATGCACACTAAAAATAATTGCTTTTTTCTTTTCTTTCTTTCTACTTTTTTTTTTTTTAAAAAAAGGCACATATGTTGATATTTCATGTGTACATACATACCTAATATATACATACGTAATTGTACGTGTAAAATAAATACTACGTGGTTCTTGACACTAGATGAAGCCATTTAAATACGAAACATAAGTATAAATCGGCTCTATACATACGGAGGTGTGTATAAGGAGTTATGTGTATATATTTATACTATAATCTTTTTTCTGTTTCTCCCAGTTCTATTTACTTACTATAAGAAGATGAGGCATTATAGAAGAGAGGGAGAGAGAGAGAGAGAAAGAGAGGGAAAATAAAGGTGAGAGACAAAAATTTTTGTCTGTACCTTGTAAGGCGCTGACGCACGGAGGAGCAGCTTAAAGTCAAATTAACACCTGAAAAGAAGAACGCCTTTCAATGAAAGGAAGCCAACCTTGCATCACCACATAATTCTCTCCTGGCTCTTCTGAAATAAATTCTTCTTCGTATTACATCTTATATCAAAGGATGGGGAAAAAATTCTCTCAATTATACGAGGTTACAAACTAGAAACAAATACGACTGCCAGAGTTACTTTTTTGTCGAAACCACAATTCTCTACATTATACATAAATATGGCTTAACGCATGTTTTTTTTTTTTGTCTACATCCAAAAAACCCACCTTTTCTTGCTCACTACCAGAACCAGTACAAGGCAATTTTCAACTTGGATTTTCCACTGGTTCCATATTGTAAGATTTTGCAACCGTCTTTGCAAGAGTTTTTAAACCATATTAGTCAAATTTAAAAACAAAATCTCCTTCTTCTCTTCTCCCTATGCTACAATGCTACATGAAGTATACATCAAGGCAAGAAAAAAACGAATGGGAATTAGTAATAAGCTTAAGTATCTTTCCTTGGAACAATTTCTTCACACTTTTTCCTATTCTAGTCTCATAATTAATGTAATCTCATATATCTAAAAAAAAAAAAAAGTATTCACAATTATTATGTCCTACGGTTAATTACGCTACACTTATTCATATAATCTACATATATATACAAAAATACAGCTATGCATATCAACTAGTGCGATCCTACGGGCGAAATCATTGCCTTTGTAAATGACTATATACACAGGACAAAAATAATAATTACATTTTCTCTGCCCTTCCCATCCTCTCCAAGACTCTATGGGACATTCTAGAACATTACGATTTACGATCATACTAAAAAAAAAATGTGTACTAGTACAGATTCACTTTTTTAATTTATAGAACAACAACAAAATTACTGGAAAGAATCAGGTTCATTTGATACGTATAATAAGGGAAAGGGATAAAATGGGCCCTACTTCTCTATAATTCTTTGACCCTGTTACCATTTTCTATACGTAAAAATGTTATGAAAAAAAACATACAATGACATACATATTTAATATACAAGGACATGCTTTCAGCTACTATTTTTCAGCCAGCTAAAAAAAAAATATACTACCGAACCGACATATAACGTTGGCTCACTCGTACTGCCCCCAATTCTTGACCATATGTACTTCGTCTCTCATGCCAATTGTCTTTCAACTTATACAGCAATATTTACACAAAATATACGAAAGTGTATTGTTTCCACCTGATGAAATTGACTTCTTTTGTAATTTGATCGATCTCATCATTTTCACGGTACTGAAACGCGACTGAAAAGACACGCAAATAGGAATTTGAGCACATTATAAAAGCTGAACGTAATAACCAGAGTAACAATAAACAAGACCGAAATAGGAAGTTCTTATAGGAAGCTGTATTTTAAAAAAAAAATATTAACTATTTTTTTAAAAAATATTTCCAAAGATCTTCGGCAAAAGTGAGAGGCACAGTGCATATCATTTATCATTAGTTAGAAAGGCGGGCATTTTAACTCACGAAAAAAATCTGAACTATAATCTCGAAATATAACGGAAATCTTGAAAAATCTGAACAGAAAATTTGAAAAATCCGAACAGAAAATTTGAAAAATCCGAACAGAAAATTTGAAAAATCCGAACAGAAAATTTGAAAAATCCGAACATAAAATTTGAAAAATCTGGGCAGAAATCTTGAAAAATCTGGACTTGATCTGGCTGGAATTTATAGCTTTCATGAGCACATAGTCGTTCATTTCTGTTGCCTTTTAAAAATCAACTCAAGAAAAGCTCTAATACAGCCTACCCATCACAGTCTCGTGCCTTTTGTCCCTAACACGGCCTTGTGCTTCCCTGAACAGTGTTTCGGCCATAGAACGCCCACATCCGTATAAGAATAGCCTTCAATAATACTGTGTATTCATTTTGATTCCAAGGGACATTTCCATTTGAATCTCCAAAGAATTGGGAGCCAAAGAAAAAAAGAGGGTCGAGAATGATGGGGATGCTGCATCCTCAGAATGGTGCGTTGGTGTGTAAACAGAATGGTGAGGTACGAAAAGGGTTAGACGATACAAGGAAGTTCAAGGAGGTGGTCAAGATCATGTGTACAATCTATGCATTTCCCATATACATATATGTACATGTAGCTACATACATAATATACCTGTCTAAGACAAATGTACTGGCTGAGTTTGTGGAGGCGGAGTCAGAGGTGACCAGCGGACGTTGGGGGCAGTTTCATTGGAATCACTCCCTGGCCCGCCATGTTGTCTCTGATGCTGTTGTTGTTGTTGCTGCTGTTGTTGTTGGAGATGATGATGATGATGGTAATTGTGATGAATGACCGTATTCCCTCCTCCCCCCACGGACTCCACGGGGCCAGGTGAGAGAGAGTTATTACTATTGTTGTTATTACTATTATTATTATTATTATTATTATTATTAATATTAGTGTAAATGTTACTAGAATTAAAGCTGTCCGTGGTGCTATGGACGTTATGGAGGTGATGGTAGGAGGGGATGTGTGAATGATTATGGAGGTGGTAGGCGTGAGAAGGGTGATGATTCCCATACAAGCTCACGTGGGAATGAGGGTGAACTATGGCTGAAGACAAGTCGCCGGGGGGAGATGAGGAGGAGTGATTGGAATTCTGAGACACCACCGTCGGATTCCCTCCACTCAGACTCCCTAGGATTAAAGGCTGATTATTATTGCTATTGGACTGTGATGAAGGAGAGTACATGGATGTGGGGGAGGGGGAGGAATTTGATGAGAGGGAGGGCTTGATGTCATCCGGAGGGCCAGAAGGATCCACGAGGACGGCGGAGGAGGAATTCCCTGTCGTCGTCGGGGTCAGCGCAGCTGTGGGTTGCTCATGCCAGTAGGAGAAGTGCATTGCTCCTGGCGGAGATGGCCAGGAATTGGTCGTCGAGGGAATCGAATTGGACCACACGGTCGCCGGCGACTCATAACCTGCCAATCAAATTATTATGATATCAACCATCTATTCTCATCTTCCTTTCAACACATTTTTAACTCCCTTTCTTTCGTACTCTATTTATGTCTCTCATTTGTCTCTCTCTCTCTTCATTTTCTCTTTTGTCTCTCTCCTGATCTTATTTTCTCTCTCTTTCATTTTCTTCTTTGCCTCTCTTTTGCTCTTTTTTCTTTCTCTCTCTCTCTCCCTCTCTCTCTCTCTCTCTCGCCTTATCCTTCGTCTCTCTCTCTCTCGTGCTCTTTTCTTCTGTCCGTCTCTCTCTTGTTCCCTCTCTTTCTGTCGGTCTCTCTCTTGTTTTTTCTGTCTCTAGCTCTTTTTTTCTCTCTCTCTCTCTCTGCCTCTCTTTTGCTCTCTTCTTCTTTCTCCTTGACTCTAGCTCTCACTTTTGCTCTCTTTCTCTCTCTTGTGCTCTCTACCTCGTGTGCTCTCTTATTCTCTTTCTCCCTATTTTGCTCTCTGTGCCTATTTTTTTTGTTCTTCCTCTTGTTATTTTGCTCTCTAATTCTCTCTCTCCCTATTTTGCTTTCTTTTCTCTCTCCTGCTATTTTGCTCTCCTATTCTCTCTCCATATTTTGCTTTCTTATGCTCTCTCTTACTATTTTGCTTTCTTATTCTCTCTATCTTTTGCTCTCTTGCCATCTCACTTGATCTCTCTCCCTATTTTTCTCTGTTGCTCTCTCCGTAATTTACTCTTTTGTTCTCTCACTGTTGTTGTCTCTCTCTCTCGCTCTCTCTCTCTTTGATCTCTCCTCTGTTACTTTCTAAATTCTATGTCTCTATATGTTCCTCTGTTTTGCTGTCTGTCTATAATTCTCTGTTTTGTTTTCTCCCTTGCTATCGTTCTTTCTCTCTGCCTGTTGCTCTCTCTATCGCGCGCTCTCTCTCTCTCTCTCTCTCTTTCGAAGTGATCATAAAATTCTTTTTTCGGCTCTAATAGATCCTTTTTTAAGACATTGTGTACATACATTTGTACTTATCTCTTCCCATGCCCCTACCTCATCCGTATACAGCCCCCATAAAGACGGTAAGGGTTATAACGGAAATTACAGATTATACTGTACCTGGTCGTATTTCCTGAAAGACGGAAATGGAAGAAAAAAGCCGCAGAAGAAAATTACCCGAAAAAGTCATTAATGGTTATTAATAAAGTACCAGTAAAATTGAATAATTTTACACCCCATCAGCCCTTTTATGACAGGGTCGCTTCATCTACCAGGAGAAGACGACAAAGGCATCAAGTAATAAGTGGAGGGAGCTATAAAAAAGTAATTCTTCAAAGGGAAAGAAGACGATACAATCCCTCAAAAGTATAAGAACGAGAGATGAAAAAAAAGTGCCGACATTTACAGAAAAAAATGGTTTTAAAACCTTTTTTTTTTCTGTATGATTTCCACCAAAAAGAAAGTTTAAAAGTACTCCATCCGTAAACCAACCCCTTTACACTAATTACCATGCCGGCACAAGTATCACTTAAATGAGGTGTACACATTGAACACATTCTGTAGCTACCCAAGGATTGTGCTTTACAACCTTTCTACCTTGGTTTTTTGGTGTACCAAGAAAAATAAAGTCGAGGCGCTCACTTCGCGCTAATTTCCTGGGTCCAAAGAGTTGACGTTGCGTCCCTTAATTTTTAATACGGCAAAACCAATAAAAAAAGAAGCAAGGAACAAGTGTGTGGCAAGAGGAAGGACACGTGTCGTGATGAGGGAATTGGTAATAATAATGTCAATTTCAGGTGTACATGGCAAAAAAAAGGGTTCTCCCCTTTATTATAATATAATACAAGTATATATAACACACTCCCTGCCGGCACTTTAACGAAATCATTTGCTCAGCTGGAGATTTATGTCCAAACCCTTCTTTATGTCCCTTTCGACCACAACAACAAGGGAAAATCCAAACAAAACTATCTCAAAGTGAATTAGTATGACCCTTATGGAAAGCACGTGCGCTGGGAGTTATGTTGTACAAATTATTATTACTCCACCCAGCCGCACATGGAAGAATGTTGGCTCAAGGAGGTTTTTTCTCTACAGAGGTGTAAATACCACAATAACCAACTGTTTTCCTTCCGCCACCCCTTGTCCCAAAAATTTCTTCATGCCAAATATTCCCATTAAAACAACGTGGTCAGAAGGAAAAGGAAAGAGAGTAGCATTTTTTTTTTGGAGTGGCCAAACATTTACTAGAAACCAAAACAACTCGTAAATTTCCATTCATAATTCATCATAGGTTCCCGCCCGTAGAAACTGCCCTGGAAAAAAGCCTCACGATTAGACAAAACACATCGGACTAATTTGGTGCTTTGTCCCACAAAATTATAATGGACGAGCCAAATAATAGTAAGAGCCATGAGGAGTGAATGGTAGGCGACTGTGTTGAGATGTTTACAGACTACAACCTCTTATTCATGTTATTCAATTCAGGGGAACACTTAGGTATGAGACGTGAGGATACAAGGGACACAATCTATAATCTACCTGCAATTTACCCTTCGGCTATAGTCATACTCACAAACAAAAGTGAGACAATATTAAACACAGGGAAGAGCAAAGAGTAAACGAAAAGTCAAATAAGAGAAGGGAGCAAGTAAGAGATTTAGAAAGAGACAATCACAGAAAGATGCACAAACGATAAAACGATACAAGGATGAGACAATAAGAAGAATAACAAGAAAAATAGAAATACTAATAGGTATACACAATAGGAAATACCGAACAATAAACATGGAAAAGCTTTAGAGATGGAGAGAGAGAGAGAGAGAGAGAGA
>JAQGBT010003206.1:0-20459 GCA_034698585.1 Disparrhopalites patrizii | reverse complement strand
TTTCAATTTTGTTTTCACTTTCTTCCATTTTTTCTCTCTTTTCAATTTTGTTTTCACTTTCTTCCATTTTTTCTCTCCAGTCCCTCATTCCCTCTTCTTTTCTTCCCATTCTTATTTTTGTTTTACTCCCGGAGTTTTTCTCTCTCTCTACTATCATTTCTCGTTCGCTTTCACTAATTTCTCTCTATTTGGATCCAGTTTCTTCCTCTTTTTCACGTTCTTTTTTTCTCTCGTTTCATCCTTTATTTTTCTCACGTTTCTCTTCCCCCTGGGAAATTTTCTGTCGCTTGCTTTGTCTTTTCGTTTCTTTTCTCTCCCTTTCTCCCTTTATCGCTTCCTCCCTTTATATTCTGCTCTCTTGTGGATAGTTGTCTCCTCTTGAATGTCTGTATTTATTTCCTCCCCGTCATCCCTCGCCCTCTCACAGAGCTTCTCAAGGAGGATCTAACTTTTTCTTCCCTTCGCTTTCATCTCTTTGCATCATTTATTGATTGCACTGGGTGTATTATATCCCCATACGTGGAGCATCTTCCCATCTCTCCGCATTTTCCCTTCGTCCTTTTACTACGTTTGGAGAATGTTGGGAGAGGAGGCGGAAAGGGACTTGGAGGAATCGAGAAAGGCCGTGGTGGTTAGGGAAGGCAGGAGAAAAAGTGAAGAGATGGGTGGGGAAAGGGGGATTTGAAGGAGAGGGAAAGAGTAACTCCGAGACATTTGAGACACTCGAGAGTCAGATTATAAAATGTTTTACCAGGTGAAAAATGAATAATTTACTCAGCTCCTGGAACTGCCACTAGCGGGAGGAGGAATATGGAGGGGGGAAAGGGAGGAGTTGAGGGGAGGGGGAGATTTTTCGGATTGCACTAACTAACTATATGCACACAAATGTGAAAAAGCCTCCCAGACTGTGATTACTTTATCGATTTTTCCCTCTGCACATTGTTTTTATTGTACCATATACACTCACCTTGCAATTTTCACGTGTCCTTACCCATATCTTATATATTTGGAATAGGGGCGGGGAGGGAGGGGCAGGTGGAAAGAAAGGGGGGAAAATAGAGCATACACCGTCTTTTAACGGTCGAATTGGGAGAAGATGAAGGGGGAAGGGAAGAAATTGAATTAAAATGAATTCAATTCCAGGTGATTCATTCTTTCCCCTCCGGGGAGAGCTGATCCGCGATGAATTTCATTGGTTTCTCCCGGAGAATGATGTATACATATACAAATATGCACCACGAGAGATATCACACACAGTCGCATTCCCGTAACTTCCAGGCACTTTGTACCCACGGAAATATCCAAGGCAGACATAGGCTTTTTTAAGGGTGGTAAATTATAAATAAAAAAGCAGGGATATGAAAAGCATAGATTTTTATTATTCACCATTTCTCCCCGATTCTCTCTTTCACTCAATTTGATTACACATATCCATACATGTGCTATCCTGAGAACTGCCGAATTCCCCCGAATCGGATATAGCTATGCACGTCATTTGAATGTAGTACAAAGACCAAAATCCAGGACTAAAATTTATAGAATGGTAGTGAGAAAAATCGATTCAAAACTCCGGGAAATTGCTTGTAAAGAGCTTTTGACTTTAATGAAATGGGGCTGTGTGAGGGAAATATGATGAAAAGCATTATGTGGCAAGTCCTATACTTAAAGTAAAACCCGCCACATTTCCCATCCCAATCATTATATGTATACAATTGCATTTTCCATATAACTATACGTATATTCTATACCCATTCGAATTTTCGCAAAAAAATTATACTACAAGACAAACCCGAAAATTGTCCTGGCCTTGATCTATAATGGTACATCTTCAGGGAAATCCCACTCACCCTGTTGCTCCATTTCCCGCTACTTGATAGCATACACGTTGTCTTCATGATTTTCCCTTCACTTTTTGCTATCGTCACATGAAAATGAGGATGATGGAAGGTCATTACATATGCTTGTGGCCAGACTTGTCTTTTCTGTGGCGTAACCCTGAGTCCTTAGTAAATGTTAGTGATTAACTCGGATTCCACTAAGCCCCTCTGCGTCACTGAAATTCAAAGACTTCCTAGAATTTTTGGCCTAGAAACGGGTGTCACTTTGTGTTTTTGCGTGCTGTTTTTGGTTTATTCGGTCCAACGTCCTTTTACGTGATGCGAGGATTTTTTTGGGTTTGCAAAATATATAATTATTTGAATCCCCAATTCGAGAGAGGAATGAGCGTCGTGAACACATGGCGAGGCTCTTTGGGCCTAGGAGATAAGTTTGTGTGACGGAACAAGGTCTGGGACAAATGGGTTTTGCGACAAATGGCGACTTCACCGCCGCTCGTTTCGGAGAGGAGCAGAGAGAGACAGAGAGAAAGCATAGAGAGAAAGTATAGAGAGATGAGAGGGAAAGGGAGAGAGGAAGAAGGGAGAAAGTGGATGGGGGAGTGTAATAATAATTGAGTGCTGGAGTCTACTAATTTGAGATCGTTAAGGGAGTATTCAAAATCTCTGGCAGTCTTATATGTCTCCGTATGACCCAGCCCCTCCCAGAGGGACGGAGGCCGGGAGAGGGAACAAAGGGAGGGATATCAAAATTCCTTTGTGCCTTCCCTTTTGTCACCATAAGAATTGAGTTTGGAAGATGGTTTTTTAACTACTTCCCCCTCCATCTCCTCCCCTCCACTCATATTACGGCATATGGTAAAGCTCCTCCATATAAGGATATGTCCAAAAAAGTTATCGTGACGACACTTTCCCTCAAATCCCCAGCCATCACCTCATCCCAGAGCTTCTTCCCTTCTCATTGTCCAAGGTAATCACAGACATTGCTCCGACTCGGTAATTACGACCTGCCTTTCATTATAGCCCTTCCCGAGATTGGATATGCGGGGACGGTCAAAGCAGGGCACATTCTTGGGACACGGGCTCACATTTCCCCAAAAATACTGCAGAACAATTAATCCCCGAAATTTGAGCCACTCCCATGAGAAAATGTATCATATATTTTCTTCGGGCCGTCATTAACCCTGAGCTGAAGGACTTCAAAGAGTATGCTAGCTAATGTTTTACGTAAATAGTTACACATTCCTTTGTGTAATGTCTAATGTAATGGTAATGAGTAGTTACATGGTGTGAAAGGGGTGACCTTTCATTCAGAAAGGTCAAGGCAGGATTTTCAAAGACTTTTGGACGGAATTAATTATGACCGGCGTTTCACAGGGACCGAATGCGGAATGTGTGGGCGCAGAAAGGAGACCAGCAAATACACTTGAGTATTCCCTGTTTAAACAAACCGCCCCCCAAGCCTCCTACAGGACTTGAAAAAGCGACTGGAGGGAGTTAATATAATTTAATGGAAAGTTGCGTAATTTGAACTAATTACATGGAAGTGCAGGCATGTGTGGAGGGACGTAACATCAAAAATATTTACCCTTTAAATAAAGTCACCAAAGGGATTTTTTTTAAGAGTCTCTAAGGTCCTCCTATTTTTCTTCTTCCTTTTAAGGGAAAAAGGAAACAAATGTTTAGTGAAAGACCTTGAAAAAACATCCAGCTGGTCCAGCTCTCAGTCCGATGGACCCAACCCCCCTCCATCCCACCCCTCTCCCCGCTGGCATCCCCGTTTATAGCGTCGTTAGTAGTCCCGTCTTTCCTCCACCATAAAATGAACGACCTCCTTTTTAGTAAAACTCCCACAACATTTCCCATCCTTTTAGCCCTCGGATTATTTTTTTTTCTATTACATTCTTTGACCTGACCCCACACATCCCCTCTCGCCTCAGGAGAGGATGGGGGCATCAAAGCATGGCGGAATAAAATGATATTTTCAAGTGCCCCAAAATTTTGCGAAAATTGCCTTGTACACAATCCAAGTGAATGGTGGGATGTGCTCAAGGCGGGGCCACATTAGTAAAATGTGAATGTTACCCGTTGGGCAAAAGCTGGAGGGGTCGAGGGGGGGGGGGGGTAGAACTCTCTGTAAATACAGTATATGTGTACATGGATGATAGCACGTAATAACAATTCTTTGGTACAGGATCCATACGTTGAGGATTATCCCCCCAAGAGAAAGGGTTTAAAGTGTGTATTAGTGAGAATATCCTCGGAAATCATGAGCTGGTTGAAATTGTTTCCAAAGCCCCTTCTCTCCCTCCACCCCATGAACTATATTATTACCCCCGGCTTGACAGGGAGCGATTAAAACTCTGGGATGGATAAGCGTCTGGAAGTACGAGGGAAGACTTAACGTGTCTCTCGGTTATTACCTCTGGGGGAGGAATTCTATGGAGAAAGCCTAATCACAATAATAGTTCGTTACAAAATGCAATTAATGCTATTTGTTTCCCTTCCCATTCTTCCCCGACTTGCTCCCCCCGAAATCCCTGGTCTTGAGGTGATATTGTATGTACATATTACTGCGGGGAATCCAAAATTTTGGGAAAGCACACAGGATAGCGTTTTTGGGCGGGGGCTCTGACGGAGACCAAATAGAGAGTGACACTTAATTAGGACGAGTCACGGTCAATCTCATACAGTTTGCGTGGAAACAAGTGTGTCCATTAATCCTGAATAATGAAGGATGGGAAAGAATGGGAGTGAAAAATGAGGAGGAGGAAGGGTTTGCTCACATGGTCGTGTCCCGCCTATGTATTTATTTGTGAAAGGACACCCTATTTTATATTTTAAGGGTAATGTATATTTTATAGTTTGTGTATGAAGATAATGTGTTTGCTTTGGATTTGACGAGTGAATAGCCCAAGAGAGATAGAGAAGAGAGAAATGTGGGAGCTGATAGGGGGAAACAATCTACGACTACAAAATGCCCATGCTCTTAGCCTCAAAATGACGACGTTCATTCTTCCATAAGCAGTAATTTGCACCAGGGTATATAGATATACATATACATATATTACATTACATATACTACATACGTATACATATAAAGTTCCATGGGCTGCACTGCCGAGCTCCAGTGTAAAGCCCGGTTTGACAGAGTGTGTGCAGGAGCACATATTACAATATTCCATGAAACGTACGAGTCCATAAGGGCTTCAAATCTTTATGGAAATTGGTCTAATAAAAGCTTATGATTATTATTTCCCATGCATTACACCCGTACAATGGCCAAGATTGTTTCTCTGCAGATGCAAACTACGTGGGAACAGAAAGGAATGAGAGGAAAAAATAAACCATGGGCGCTTCCGAACAGGAAAGGAGAGACGTGGGAGAAAGAGAGAGAGAGAGAGAGAGAGACAGGTTGAGAAAGGAATAAATTGAAATAAAAGTTTGCAATGGTTTATAGGTATGTGTATACCAATGGGAATAGAAAAAAATGGAACCAGGGAGAAGGTGGAGGATTTAAAGAAGTGGGTAGATAACGGGAAATGGAGTACTTGTATGTATAGCAATAGGACCAACAAAAAGAATAATAATTTTTAATGGATTTCCTCCCCCTCCAATACATGTAGGTCTTCTTGGATTTTGTTTTGTTTACTCTCCTGCAGTCTAGTACGTCCAACCAAAGGAAGGGGGAAAGGAATGGTTGGATGGATGGGTATCTGAATGGAAGGAAAGAATTTCTTCCGGTATGAACCAATACAATGGCTGAGTTAGATGGGAGCAAAAAAAAAGTAGTAGAGGATGTGGGAGGACAAAAAAAAATTGGAATCTGGAATAAAAGGGAAACAAACGAGGGGCAGAGTGAATGGGGGAGTGTGTACACTATGACAGAGGAATCCACAGAGTAACATTCCAGGACAATAAGGGACACCAGGAAGGGACTCGGGAAATTCAGGAAGGAACATGAGAAATTCGCGAAAGCTAGAGTGATGGCGAGAGACAGAGACAGAAAGAGAGAGAGAGAAGAGAGAGAGAGAGAAGGAAAAAGTTTTGTGCACGGGAGAGACGGGCAAAGAGAAATACAAGACAAGACAAAGGGGAACCGAAATTTTTATCCCAGAAATTGTTTCAACGGAAATGTATCAAATCGAAGGAACTTGTAACATGGGAGGAATTCAGGAAAAAGAAAATGGAGAAGGAAAGTGATTGTTGAAACAATGTATGTTCCTATAGCTACGTCTCTCTCCGCACTTTCCGTCTCTTTCCCTCTCTCTCTCCATTTCTCTCTTTTATCCATCTTCCTCTCTTTCTATCCCTTTCTGGACAGTTGCTCCTTGCCATTTCCCTTCTATTTCTTTCCCCTCGACGTCGTAGGTCCTTCGTCTGAGAAAGAAGTGCGTTCATGTGCCTTCGTCATTACGACAGTCTCCAAGTCTCATGAGCTGAGTGCATACATGATGCGAAGATTTTGTGCTGAACAAATGGTGTTAGCATTTCAATAAGACCGTCTGACTGAGTGTTTGTCAGAGTGTGAGATGGGACGAGGACTGTGGATAGGGAAATGGGCGGCAAAACTTACTAAATCGACATAGACACCCGCATGCCGACGGAGGAAGATGTAGGGAATTCACATATATCCATTAATACACACATATACATATACATATAATGTTGCTACGTCTGCTGTTTGGGAGGAAACAGCGTGAAGAACACAGATGACAAGCGGAGTAGTGAGAGTTTTTTTTCGGTCGGGGGGGGGGGAGTGGATTTTTTCCAAGGGGTTTTTCTACGGAATGGACATGAGTTGTAATGGTAGCGGCAGTCGTCATCGCATAGTCCCAATGCCATAGTTTGTCAGTTCATCTGGGGAAATGGTGTGTGGAAGAGCCTTAGAGAGGGAGATGAAGAGAGAATTCGTGAGGGAATAGAGAGAGAAATAGAGGAAAAGGAGGGAGAAATAGGGAAAGAGGATAGAGATAAAAAAGAGAGAGAGAGAGGGTGAAACGAAGCTTAAAAATATCTGTGTTTTGGTGGGGAAAGAGTAGAGCATTAGTTGTACGACTACTTACACTGACACGACTCCAGATGAAGATGGAACAAATCGGAGCTGGGCCAGATACTGGATAAAACCAATCACCCACACAATCAAGCTCTATAGACAATTTTTTTTGGGAGGGTCTCAAACAACCCCATACAAACTACTATCCATTTAAGTAAAGAAAAAAAGGGAGAATCTCATTTCTCCCATCTGACAGCAAAGAACAAAAGGAAGAGGAAAATGTTTGTAGGCAACAATGTGGAAAATATTCATCTTTCTCCTACTTGGTCTACGTATAATTATGAAGGTTTTTTTAGACATTTTTTTAGAGCTCCCTCATTGCAACAAAATCTCTTTTGCCCTTGGTCCTTTTTCGGGGGGATTCACTCCGTGGGAAGGAACAAGGACCCAAATATTCCCCCCCCCATTACTTTTTCATGTCTCATGAAGTAGAAAAAAAAGTTGTATCAAGTACTTTTTTTTTCGGGTGTGGGTAACTCGGAGAAAGGACGGAAGTTGGGAGATTATAAGGAAAGGGAACACTTGGTAGAAAACGGGGAGAAAGCCGTCGTAATATATGTGAGCACTGTTTTTTTCATATACCCATCGGCTAGGCGAAACTTGTTTGCAACTGCTACAACAATAAGGGTTGACCTCGAAAAATTGATCCATCAATGAGCATAGGGCAAGGAGAAAGTGGATACAAAAGTGGGAGAGACTGGATACAGAAGGCGTTGTGGAGGAAATCCAGACAAAGATTTGATTGGAGCCATGCAAAGGGGAAAGGGCAAGGAGAAAGACAAAAGGGAAAGTTTATTATAAGTTGATGTAAGCAATTTGTTTTTGAGTTTTCCAAGCCCACAAGATAAAACATTGGATACTATAAATACAAGAAAGAACCGTGAGAAGTCTTTGCAAAGACATTTTTGTGCTGGAGCCAGAGGCAAAGTACACAATTGCGTGATTGTTTACAGTAAAGGCTGAACGTGGAGGATAAGTATAAAAGGGAAAGCCGCGAAGAGAGCGAGATTACACATTGTAATCCTCATTGTCTCCGTAAAAGGGGACAAAACCTGAATTTAAAATGTTTTTTTCTGCAAGAAAAAACTAAATAACGAATTTCCATTTAAACGCTCCCTGCACGAGCTGTGACTTGAAAACTGAAGGACAAAACGGGAAGGGAATTTGTGCCCGCGCAAGATCCTTCATTGGATAATGCAATAGAAGTGTCGGGAGATTTCCCACCAGCTTCGGAAGAAGCAACAAAAAAAATGTATAAAGTGGAGAAGTGCTCTAGGTACCAAATTCAGTCGTAAAAGAATTATCCAGAAGTTAGAGGGAGAAGAAGGACGCAAGGAGCAGGAAAGACTGGGATAAAAAAAAAGCCATTCATTTTTTTTCTATGCTTGTGACAGAAAAAAAAAGAAAGCGGATTTGAAAAACAGCCTGGACTAAGTTGCCATTTTTTCCCAAAGTCTTCCACATGCTCCCTCATCTCTTGCACTCTCAATTTAATAATAAAGTATTTTGGCGAAAGAAAAAAAAAGGAAAGTTATACGACAAAGATCGCTGGAAGCTGGAGTGCAAACAATCCTTTCACTCCCCGTGCTTGACAACTCCGTTGGATTTCTGCTTTGCTTTTTACAGATTCAGTAATATGGCTTTATCTACTGCGTATTGCGGTTTTTTAATTACGTTTTATTATGTCAACATTTACAATTAGAAACAAAATAATTAACTTAGCCAGAAGTAATGTTAACTCTGAATTTTAATCCCAGCCAAAAGGGGCACAGTCAATTATTAATGTCGTAACCAAAAATGTAATTCGTAGTCCAATTGAATTTGGAGGCTTATTTAACGATCCCGGCAACAAATTTTTTCCCTAATTTTTACCAAAAGCCATATTCCAACAGAATTTTTTGAACAAATACGTGTAGACTTTTGAATTTTACATTTTTGCTGTACAATACCCGTTAAAAAATAGAAGGCATTGAAGTAAAATATAAATTCGTACAAAAGAAACAAGTTTTACGACGTGCGAAATAGCGTAGATTCTCTGTGAATGTAGTGAAAAACATAAGCTGCATGCATAGTGACAAATTAATTAAAGATTAAACTTTAAAGATTAAATGAAAACTTTGGAAAATGTGGCAAGTGAGCAGTTGGAAATTTAAAATTCATAGTCAAGTCGTACAAATAAGCGGTACAGATAAATGGTACAAATACACACGGTACAGTATGTATTATGTATGTATGTATGTATGTGTGTATGTATGTATATGTATATGTACATGGTATACATTTACATTTATGGGGAATGAAACACCTGGCGTAAGAGAAGTCTACTTTTAGTGGCGTGCACACGAATATACACGAATATATATACGAATACATATGTATGTATATGTATACGTATGTATATGTTTGTACTTCATACAGTTTCAACATTCGTGTTCTTCCCTTTGTCATTTCTATTTCCAATTTGTTTTTTAAAATACAGTTCCTCGCTCTAATTACTTTTAAACTGGACCTCAATGCCACCAGCCGCGCTAAATAATACATATTTTCAAATGATTTTCAAAAAATTACTTTGATTACAGTAATAACGTCTCCGGGTCTACCAAGAAGGTCAACTAAAGGATTAATGTGAACCCGTTCACTTTTCTTTAGATGTTTTAAGCTATCAAATTAGCAATGATTACCCGAGATACCTTGAGAGTAAAAAGCTCCACACGCACACACTCTCTTTGATAGAAACTCGTCGATTTGTAAATAAAATTTTCATGGTCTTAATTTGAACTTTGCTCTATGAAGGTCCTTCCCACGGGTGAGATTTGCTCATATACAAGTGAATAAGAGGAATGTACCAGACACTGATGGGATATCAAAATGTATGGCCACATAGTATACGACAGAGAAAGAAAACGTTTTTTTTTACTTCCGATTCGAAGAGAAACCGTTCGTTGAACGACCTTTTGAGTGTCTGTGGCAGTTCCATGTAGGGGTCACCCCTTTTGAGGGAGCCATAACATTATATAGAAGACAAATAGTTATGGGAAAGAACATGGGAAATCTATTTCCGTCCCTAATACGAAATGCATACGACCTGTTCAGAGCATTTAGAGAAAGATTGTCCTTCCACAAGCCAGCACAATTTGAGCTCTCAACTAGACAAAAAATTCAATCTCCAAAAGCGATTATATTTATTTCCCAAATTGCTAGCCCATAATGTGGAGAGAGTCACCCGAATAAATATTGCACGTTAAATCTTTCCATATGTCTTATGTGAAAGTCTCTCATATGGAAGTTCCCACAAAAAAAAAGCTTTCAAACCTTTGGGTCCAGCCTTTTTGGGGTATTTTAGTGCTCGGTTAAGCTTCGCTTCCGCTCTATGCATTTTCCTTTTCGCAGTTTAGTAAAGAGGCTTTTTTTCGGGTGAAAGTAATAGTGAGAAATATGTGTCAGTACCTGGACGTCCATTTTTTGATGGAGGGAAATGGAAGGTGAAAAAGCCGTTTCCTCCCTTCCATCTAATGCATGCAAGTGCTTGGGGGAAAAAAAAAACTTTGGACCCGACCATTTTATGCGTGAACGTCCCTTACAGGAATATAATAGGAATGGATGGCAATAGAAAGTATAAGATTACTCCTGCCTCCTCTAACAATAAGCCATTGATGCTCATATGTGTGTGATCTGGTCCGCTTTTCCCCCGTATTTTTTCCTACATATTGGAATGGGGAAATGTGCATATACATACATGCATTTTATATGGACATAATAGATATATGTATAGGTATATATATGTACACACATTTATGGAACAACCTATTGCTTTCCGTGGATGGGGTCTGACAATATCATTCCTGGAGGTTCCTGGAAATAAAAGGGGCTGAAACACATGGCAATACTATTACTCCTCAACTCCTGTCACAGTATACTGAAATGCCTAATAACATTTTTTTTTTGGAAAACGAGACGAAGAATTATGTATACAGTCTTTTTTTTTGTGCTCCAATATTACCTGAAAAAAAGTTGGGTTGAAACTGAATCTATTGGTTTCTATCCATATGTGCTCATGCATATATTCCGAGGCATTTCCCAATACATTTCAAGGGCCATATATAAGGTGTGTCCTTACTCCCATATCGTATTTGATTGTCAACCTCTTCCATTCGTCCTACCAGAGGATGGTTGGGATAGTGAGGCGGGAGAATTTTATATGTCTTTCTCCCTTGAATCACCCTAATCTTCTTTCCTTCTTCTTTCTTTCCCTCTAAATTCGGAGAGAAGCACGTCTCTTCTTTGCCTTTTATTTCCTCCATCGTCTTGTAGCAAGTCCAGTATGATTTCCCCTAGTAACTTTTTGGTCTCCTTTCACGGGAGGGAATAGAAACAAAAAAAAAAGGCTGGGGAGAGACCTTTCCGAGACGCCTTTCTCTGTGGTTCAGTGATGGTACTCCTATCATTGATCGGGGGTTAGATCTTGGGTAGAATCCCAAGTATTCCTCTCTCTCTCTCTCTCTCCTTCTCTGTCTCATTCTGTCTCCCTCACTTTTGAAATTATTTCCCTCCTCCCCCTCCAAACCAGGCTGGATGAAGGGGAAGAAAGTTTAAAAAACGTAGACGTGATCTGCGTGTTTCCCTTTCTAGAGGAATTTTTTTTTGTCACAGAATTGGGGAAAAGGAAAGGAGATCCCAGGTTTTTTGGTTGGTTCGTCGTTAAAAGAGTCGATTGGGTCGTCTCTCCTCTTTGTATGGAAAGGAGAGGCTGGAGGGGGAAATGACCAAGAGACCAGATGTTGCTAGTGGGACGTGAAGGGCCACAAGTAATTAGGGAATGCCGGGGAATTCCCGGGGACGACGAGAGAGGAAATGAGTGTTAAATTTCATTACATTGTGGTCATGAGAAAAATGACCGGAATCCTCTCATCAGTCTCTCGTCTCCACTCTCTCTCTCTCCCTTGGCTTCAACGTGAAAAGTCAAATTACTCGGAAGCTTTTAATCATATCTTGGAAATTGGAAGGATGATACAAGAGTTTTTAAAGCCTCCTGGCATCTTTTTATTCCCTTTTTTTTGGGGGGGGGGAGAGAGTTTTGCCTTCTACCCTTTCCCTGGCTCTTTTCAGCACTCCTTGCACACATGTAGTAGATTTTGTCAATTACCCCACTCTTCCAACGCTTTCCCTTGTATCACTTTACATCACTATACTTTCACTGGAATTCATTTCATGCCCTTTTCTCTTTCCTTCTGTCTACCACTCCAACTCCCTCACAGTCTTCCCTCCCCTCCCGCTCCATTTATTTAACGACACTTCTTTCTCCCTCCCAAAAAACTCTCATGTCCTTTTCTCTTGTTTCTTCTCCTCATTTCACTTTCTTCGTCTCTTTCTCTTGACTTTCACCATTTCATCCATTCACTTTATCTCTTTCTCATTTCTTTCATTTATTCCTTTCTCATTTCTCTCTCCCTCTCTCTCTCTCTCTCTCTCTGTATCTCTCTCTTTCTGTCTCTCTCGCCAGCACTATCTCTTCTACTTTTGCCTTGGAGGCCCGTGTGTTTTTGAGGAAACATGACCATGATGAAATTTAGTTTTATTCCTGCACTTAATTTTCGACTTGAACGCTGTTCTGTTCTCCGTAGCCGTGTTCACACAGAACGTGGACGTAGTATATGTATGTATACATATGTGTTTGTGTGTGTTCTATGAAATTAGGACATGTGTTGTTTGCTTCCATACGCTCTTGTGTGTATATATTTTGAAAGGAAAACTGTAAAAAAAAAAATACACGTGCATGATACTCTGGATGCCGCAACTAAAATTCTACTGCCTGTGTGTATTCATCCAAAGTTGGAGCTTGTCAAGTGTTTCGTGTCCGTACAGGGTGTCTCTGGTCATCGTAATATGCCAATTTACGGAGAGATCCGGGAAATAAAAATCCCAGGGAATCCTATACAAATGCTGAATCTTAGATTTAATTCAGCAAAGATTTCTTTCCTGATTATTTATCAGTTATATTGAGAAACGAGGCTTTAAATTAACCCAATTTTCAAGATTTATGAGGCGGATACCAGGATTTTTGGCATATAGGTTTTGATGATTTCTGTCCAATAATCTTCTCGTTCCAGATTTTGTCATGTTTACTTTTAATCATTGACAGCCCCGTTGAAATGTTGAAATGGTGCAAAACCATAAATGACACTCTGTACAGGGACTGTTTGGGAAATTCCCGTGTGTAGAGGCTATATACATACAAGTAGTTCCAGCGTGCTCTCATGTAATTAGGTCCTTGTCGTCCCAGCCCGGCTCCAATGTGTACATAACAATGTCTTTTGAGGCGTATAATGATTGGAGCGTATTTGTTAGGTGTACTTTTATTAAGTTGCATCCTATTTGCTCTCTTCTCTGCTCTGTGTCTCTGTTTTTGCGTGTCTTTCTTTGTTCATTTGTAAATATATATGTGTGTGATGTGTCTCCGGCAAGCGTTGAGAGATGAGAGTGAGTAGATAGTGTGGATATGAATATATACACATAGAAATTACATAGAGACCAGAAACCACTTGTGTGCTAATAGTCAATGTAAATATATGTCTATAAGAATGTGTGTGTCTGCATAGAGAGATGTATATATATATACATACACGTATTTACGTAGGTAATTGAATGAATCTTAATGAAAGTTTTATTTAATTATGATATTTTTTTCTCTCTTTTTACCCTCTTTCTTTGACAGAACGCGTACCATGCCACAGCAGCAATAAGGCAAATGAAACGACTCGCCTTGAGTAGCGGCTCCACGACGACGTAATTACTATATATATATATACATTTATATAATCTATATATATATATATTTCTCCAAAAAAAAAATAATAACAATACCATTCTTATTCCTATATAATTTTACCTGGACAAAATTATATATATATAAACATATATTCCGAATAAAAGTAAACCCTTTGAAAATACCTAATTGTTTATATACATATGTAAAACCCCCGTTTTTTTACTCTTTTCTTCCACATTGCGTGCAATTATATTGTAAAATGTATCTTCTTGTATACAAATTTTATTATTGTTGCTTGTTGTTGTTGTTGATGTTACGATGATAAGGACTGTACATAACATTATACGGAAGGAAAGTACTACTACCATCAAATACCATCCTGTGAACACTAACTGTTACAAAAAATTATTATTTAACATTTAAATGTATACATATTATACTACTGTTATTATCATGTAGTCCACGGAGAATTTTCAAGGGAGATGTGTACTTACTGTTGATCGTGAAAATTTTACGCAGGTGCATACTTATATATTAATATAAGAAGTAACCCTTTAATTTTAGAATAGTAGAAAATATAAAATTTGTAAAAAAAAAAAAATTCTTCAACCATATCCCCCTTCTCCGATTGTTCCATTACAAATAGGTTAGTGTCTTTAAAACAATACTTGAGAGATCCCTGTATGTAATTAAATTAAACATTTATATAGATATTAAAATATTCATTCGGACACTTTTGTCCGTTGATTCTTGTAGGCAAAGGTCAAATTCAGTGACAGATTCCACAATCTAGTAGATTTAGGTACAATTTAGGATTTTACTCATCGCCGTACCTTACGAAAAGGTAGAAGGACCTCATCAAAATAAAATACTAATGTGCTAAATAAATTGCCTATGCGGTTTTTAAAAGTCAATTTATTATGAATTATTCATGAGTGATCAATATAGACATTTTCATATTATTTAATTTTGTATTTGTACATGATAAGATTGTCAAATTACAATATAGTTAATTATTACTACAATTATATTACTGATTCTAAAAACTGTTCTAAACAAAACTCAGAATTTATTTGTTATCTCTATTCGTAAGTCAGTCCTGATCCCCTCCAAAGTCTGGTTTGTACGCCAATGCCTAAAAAAGTTCCATTTTATTGAGCATGTCTTGCACGTAATCAGAAAATATTCTTATGTATATAATATAGGTAATGTATTATTACGTACTTCGATATACATTTATTCTTGAATCGTTATATAAGGTATAAAAATACATACATATGCTTAACGAACGAATGAGTTATGGTTTGTTTTTTTTTTTTAGAAAAATCAGGTCATAAATCATGACAAATTAGATAAATGTAAACCTTTTCCTGCGGCGGAATGCCTGACCTCTCGTTATGCCCCGAAATCACTCACTGAGTGATTGAAATGAATCGTTCCAAAGCTTTACCAAGTTATTGATGTCTAATTTTTAATCGCATCTTTCTTTCGACCTCAAATCATGAGTGAGTCTCCACATTTTTGTATGTATCAGCCTTTTAAGCCTCACTATGATTTATTTTTATTAGGAAAAAAATAATTGTGCCAGCAAATAATAAATCATTATCCTTGTACTAGTTAAAAAAAATCTATCAATTATTTTTTTGACTCCAGAGGTTAAATGAGTGGTGAGGATAATGTTTGAATTGCTCCTTTAAAACTTTTCTTCCATTTTTCCTATATCCTATAGTTATTCTTAATATAGCAACTATACCTATATAAAACTTGTATTTGAATAATATATTAATAAGTAACGATTTTCGCAAGTCTTCTCTGATAAAGTTGGAACTTGGCAAAAAAAAAAAATTATTTTCAACTAATTTTCCACACATGAGGGACTACAAGATCCCTGGAATTTCTGGAACGTCAGAGCATGATACAGAAAATTACTGAAACGCTAATGATGGAGGCTACTGATTCAGTGAGTTTAACATCACAATCACAAGTATTACAGGATTGCAATTATTGATAAAAAGCATATGGAGACGGCAACGGTGATAAAAAGGCATTTCTGTTTTTTTTTGTAATGAAATATAATTTGCATTATAATTAGGTATTTGCCAAATAGTTACTTTAATATCCTACATCAGACTTTCCAATTACCTTTGTAAGTACGGACCCTTTTGTGGAGCCTTTTAAAAAAGACTCTGAAAAGAAGGAAGAAATAGACGGAGGAACATTATACTCGACGGGACTCCGTCTGTACTATTGACTCTTTAACTGAAAAATTTATATAATAATTAAGTACTATACATTTAATAACTAATTATACCAGGATATCATGTGTTGCTGAGTCGGGAATGAAAGTGAAAAATGTTTATTAGCTGAAGCATCTTTCAGGGGAAGTAGATTCTGAATAAATGATGTTACTTTGATCTACTTAATTACTACTTATTAAATAATATGTAATAATGATACTAAAAACTAATTCATTCAATTATTTCGTTCTTCTACAATACTATTACATCTACATATTATTACTAGTAGTACAGGAAGAGATGGGGGGTTGAGCTGCCTAAAAATATATTGTGACCGGAAATGTACAACGTACAAGACATTGTGAACTTGAAAAGGTAGATAAAGAAAAATTTGTTTTGTTCGGGGAGAAAATAATATTCATTACAAAAAAATATTATCAAATATGTATACTTTTAACTACATTGAAAGATGATGATTATTACTTACTAAAATAACCATTACAATTTGATCTTTCATGATTAATAAGTAACTTGCAGTGTGCAAACACTGTACATATTATAAAGTATTAGAAAAAAAACACACATTAAAAAAATTATGTTCAAAATAGGAGTGTGAAGAAACCAAGCAAATAATAATGTGACGTTGTGTGGGAATCGCATCATTGTACATAAAAAAAATATTTCCTGTTGTGAATTTAAAATTTATGTACAGACAAAAACAAATATCTTGTTGAAGATTTGAAGAAGAAATCGTTGATGTTTAACCTGTAAATACATTGTTATTATTATTATTATGGATAACAAACGGAGATAAATTTGATGGAATCAAGAAAAAAGTAATAATTATACATATGAAAATAAATAAACCTGTTATACCGGAAAATAAATTAGTCATTCATGACTGACAAATTTCTGGTGAATTTTTGTTGACTCTCACTGGGTTTGTCCTTTGAAAAACTTTTTCATTACAAACTGGAAAGAAAGTGACAGCATTTCTTTTGGGTGTAAAAACAACGTTCATAAAAGGATTGTTCCAAAACAAATTGCATGCATAAAGAAGTCTGTAACACACAATGTTTTAAGTGCTGAAGGAAAGCAGAAGCTATTTTATTCCCACCCACTGCACATTCTCGGAGGAAAGACAGACATTTTCTTGGCGATGGAAAAGACAAACCTAAACAACAAAAGTAACACACTTTCCTCTTCATTCTCATATATTCTTTAGATTCCTTCAGGGGAAGGAGAGCAAAAAAAAAGGAAAAATGGCGAGAGGTAAGTTATCCTCCAACAACTTGCTGGGAGGAATACTACATATTTTTGCAGGGAGAAAAAAAAAACAGGGACAAAAAAAAACTTTCTTTTATAGTCCCGTTCCAGGAACACCCGCCTTCCCCTTATTCGGGCTACACCAAAAAAAAAAAACTTTGCACTTTTTTATCACACAAAATATTTTAAACTGAGCAATTTGCTTCAAAAGAAGCACAAGAATTTCCCTGGCCTTCTTTCATTATCATGACTGCTACGGGCGCCATGAATCCGACAAGACCTTTGACTTTCTCCCTTTATCACTGACACGAGATGAACACTGATGTGCGAGAACAAACTTTTTCTCTTCATTTCTTTCCCCATAATTATAACATGCGAATACATTCTTCCCTCCTGGTTCTTGGCTTTCCAAAGGGCCGTCAGCATAAAAAAAACGGAAACAAAGGTAACTTTTCCATTCACAGGAAAGGCGTCGGGTGGTGGAGCAATCTCGAACCAGCCAAATACCTACGTGTAAAGGGAAAGCACCAAGGGAATTCCTCCCAAAAGAAAGCTATTTTGAACAAGACAAAAGAAAATACTAAACATTTTAGAACATTTCCTCCCTGTAATAAAACATTTGTCAGGAAAATATTAATTTGTTCTTCCCTCTTTCATTCATTCCCCCCCCCCAATTTCAACGTATCTATAAAAACGTTAAAAGCCCTTTTCCTTTGGCTTTAAACAAGCGTTTATAATGGAGACGGAGGACGGAAGGATGACGTAAATGCGGGCGTGAATGGTACGGGAGAAAAATTATGAGCTATAGACGCCTCGTCGTGACCATAAATCCGTGTTTGGTAAACAAGATTAAGATTTTATGTGGGAGATTGGACTCCGCAGGGGAGTTGATGGACGGGATGTGGATGCAGATGAGACAAAATGATGTACTTGTTTCTCCTCCCCCGGCGCCAATTTCAGGAGTTGAGTGTCGTTTATTAGTGCCTTGCCCCATGTCAGTCCTGGCCAAGGACTTGACTCCCAAGTCCTACAAAAGAGACAGGCACAGATTGCCTTCACCAAAGCTTTCCCGAGGAATGAGCCATTAACGATTTTGGTATAAAATGCACCTGCACGCGAATCAATCTCCGTCCCCCACACACTTTTGGATGTCTCATTCTCCCGGCCAAAAGCAAATGCATCTTAATCCCTGCAATATATTTACACGTGGACAGCGTGGCAGAGGGAAATCTCCAATAAACCCACGTAATCAACGGGTAATGCCAAAGGCATGGAAGGGAGTCCAGAAGAACATTGGAGAGGCTTTTTGTAGAAGGGGAAAAAAAAGACGCATTGTATAGTCACCATAAGAGGAAAGGGAAAAAAGAGTCCGTGGAAGAAATAACGTGAAGAGGGGATTTTGCCCGGTTTTGCCACAGATAAGAAAAATGGTAGTGCCAACTCAGCGAGCGCAATGCTTATTTATTACCTTTCCCTTGTGAAATATTGATCACGAGAGTTTTTGCCTCTTTGCTCCATCGCCAATTGCACATTCCAGCATACAGTCTGTATACATATGCAGGTTACTTTTGCTGGATGTCGTACGGAAGCAAGATTCCAGGGGGGTTACAAGATTCCAGTATAGTGCATAAGGGCATTTCCTGGGTAGGAAAATGTTTGGAAGCAAAGGTACGGTCCGGGTAACAGAAGCTGCCTCCTTCTTTTTAGATGGCAAACACCAAGTTTTTTTTGTCTGAAGAGGTCCTCGTGAGTGGAACTTTTTTTTTTTTTTGCTTCTGCAAGTCCCGATTTATTCAATGAGTTCTCCATGAGAGTCCTCCCTTGCTCTTTTACAACTTTTTAAAAGTCCATTCGTGGTCCCAAAGTGAAAGCAATGAGGTTGAACTTTGCAAATAACAAGGGGAAGAAAAGAGTCATTTAAATGTCAAGAAATCCTGCTTTTTTTATGACTCCGTCGCCTTTACACTGCCACACGCAGAGCTCTCACCTTCGACTCGACGCTCAACTCAGGCCGGCTTCCCGGCAATCTTTTTTTTTACGGCAACCATAAGGTCTTTTAGTCGATAAATAATGCCATACCATGATCATGGAGAAGAGTAAACAGACGTACAACCTGGAGCCATAAGAAGACAGCAAAAATGTATTTGTAATAAAATAAAGTCAAATAACACGGGCATTTTATTTGTATGATGCACACAAAAATCTGTCCATTAAAACTTGTGTGGACATTTACTTTTGATTTGTTTAACTATAATAACATGGAGCCCGAATTCTCCGAAAAATCTATTTGGCCTGGAAAATTCCAGGGAAATCTCTTGGTTGTCTTCAAGGGCCTGGAATTCCCTGTGGCAGCATCTATCGGGGACATCTTGAGACGTCCTTCCAGGAACGCTCATTTCATAGAATTTCGTTTGCACACAAAATCATGCCATTTCCGACGCCACGTCAAATATGAACTATTTCTACGCCTTTACTGGACGGATTCCAGGGATTCGTGACCCAGATTAGTCACCAGCTTACCAGTTCAGGTAAAGGAATTAGGACATTTTGGGGTAATTAATGAAACCATTCTTTATCAATTCCTTTGTGTTTTCCCTCAAAAATTACGTTGGCATTCCTTAACACACTGATAACTTTGGACAAACGTGTATAAATACAGAATATTATTTGCTCTTATCACCGTATGAGGTCTTTTCCAGTTGTTCCATACTAACCAGGAAAAAAGGGTGGAATTTTTTTTATTCCGAACTGGTAATGACCGGTTCCTAACACATGCGTATACATATAGCATAGAGAGACCATTTGTTTCAGAGCCAATCCAGGGTTTCTTTAAAAAGGTTTTTTTATCCACGGCCTGCCCGACAACAAAACACAAAAACACCTTTAAGCCCTACCTTAAGGCTTAAGGGCAACCTACGTCGAATGTGTTACGCTGGAACCTTTACGTGGAATTTTTGACCCTACCTACTGAGCAGACTAACAATAAAGCAGCAGCTACTGAGGATTGTTCCACTCACCAGTTTGTACTCCAGCTCCAGCAGACTTACTCGCCCCTCACCTATAAAAGGGCCCTCTCTCTCCAGTCCTCACTCATTCACTCCCCGACTTTACTCACGAACAGTTCCAGTTCCAAGCTCTCTCTCAATTCTCACCATGCCACCGAAGACTAGTGGAAAGGCAGCGAAGAAGGCTGGGAAAGCCCAGAAGAACATCTCGAAGGGGGACAAGAAGAAGAAGCGGAAGAGGAAGGAATCGTACGCAATCTACATCTACAAAGTGTTGAAGCAGGTCCACCCCGA
>JAQGBT010003205.1:0-20469 GCA_034698585.1 Disparrhopalites patrizii | reverse complement strand
ATAAAGAAGAAAAAGGGAGAGAATAAAGGAGAGAACGTGAGAGAATAAGATGGAGAAAGTGCGAGAATAAAGGAGAGGACGTGAGAGAATAAGATGGAGAAAGAAGTGAGAGAATGACGGAAAGTTTGAGAGATAAAATTAAGATTGCTATCCGTGTATCTTTTGATTGTGAATGAGCCTATTTGTGAGAATACCTCTGCAATGTTTTCTAGTACAAGAGAATGTTAGGACTGAGTGGAAGTGTGAGAGGAGGGAGAGAAGATGTGGAAGAAAGATATAGAGCAAAAGAGTGATACAGAGAGAAAGATAGATGGAAAGAAAAGCACGCAATCGATTTGATTCAATGGCGTATTTGATTGAGCTTGAAATTGGGAAAAATTGTTGAAAACGATTCTGAGAGAGAGAGAGAACAGGGTAAATTGAGCTGAGGATGATGAGAACTGGGTGGCGCTTTTTCCCATTCAACCACCCCACCACACAATTTTCTATTTTCCTCAACTTTCTCCCAATTTTTCGGTGAAAGACTCTCTCCTACCCTTTTTTAAGTCACTACACTGACTCTCTCCCAATCATTCTCAGTGTAAACATTTATGGGGATTTCCCATTCGTTTCCTTTGGGTATTACAAATGTTCTATTTTTATTTTGTTGTATATTTTTATTCTGACTCTAAATGTTCACGTGGCTAGGTCTGATTTCCAAGTTTGGCCGTTCAGAATTTTTGTACTGAGCTTGAAGATGAATCTCCAAGACGAAAATAAAGGAGGATCTCTTAGAGCAACTATGAGATGTTGGACTGGAGTGTAAACAAGGAAAGCATGCGTGTACCTCGTCGGATCTTTAGAGGACAACCCAATTTCTGGCAATTCAATCCTGTGTTATGCGCCCATATGTACCTCACACGTGGAGGAATGCACCCATACAGCTAATTGCAAGTGAATCCCTCGCACATAATCATAAATTGCAGCCAGGGACATTAATGGTGGAACATAGGAGAGGAAATGAAAGGGAGAAAGTGGAGACAGTTCAAAAGTCAGTCCCGGTCGCTTTTTCTCCTTTGCTTTCACTTCAATGCCTAAAATTCGAGAAAGCTAGTAATGCAACACTTGCTTTCTATTGCATAAATAACTCCACGCTATTATAGATGGTAGTGTGAAATCATATTTTTAGGATAATTTTTAAATCTGAGATAGAATTATGAAGCTTTTGTTTAAAATATATCAATATTATTGTATTTTTACCATTCATATACATATATGTATTTTTCATCGATACTGTACTTTTATCTCATTTTTTCCTTTTTATTTGAGCAATTGTTTGTTTGTTCTCTATTGTCTTCACGGTCTTCTGCTTTTTTCTTTGCGTTTTTGTCTTTTTCAGTATCTCTCATTTTTATAATTTCCTCTATTTTGTACAAATATGCTGATTTTTTGTTTTTCTTTTCGTTCTTTATAATTCTGTTATACCTTTCTCATTTCTCGTTTCGTTGTTTTACTTTTTGTTAAAACTTTCACATTTTTCTTTTCATTACTTTTCTTTCTTTGGCAACGTTCACTGTTTATTTTCGTTGATTTTACTCCTTTGTATTGTGACTTTCTCTACTTATTTATTTGCCTTTCTCTATTTATTTATTTTGCATTTCTGTATTCATTTATTTGCATTTCTGTATTCATTTATTTGTCTTTATTTATTTATTTGCCTTTCTCTCTATATATATTTGCTTTTCTCTCATTTTCATTTCGTCAAGTTTTCCCTTTTTTGCTTCTTTTCACTTTTTTCATTTTTTTTTGCATTCTTGCTTTCTCTATTTATTTATTTGCCTTTCTCGATTTATTTATTTGCCTTTCTCGATTTCTTTATTTGCCTTTCTCGATTTATTTATTTGCCTATCTCTATGTGTGTATTTGCTTGTCTCTATTTTTCTTTTCGTCGAGTTCCCTATTTCCTTTTTTTTAATACTTTTTTCTTTCTTGCTTTCACTCTGGCTACCTTCTCTTTTGTTGCTTTCTCTACATTTTTCTCAATTGATTCCCTTTGGTTTTATGAGGTTTTTATCCTCTTCTTGATGCTACCGTTGACGACGCTTTCCTCGCATTTGTCCTGGTTATTACTTGGTAATAATATCTTTGCCTCCGGTTGACTTTCACACTACTCAGCTTCTAATTTGTTAGCCCCAAGAGCACACTTGTGCCTGGAGACAGGTGACGTCCTGAATAATACTCTCCTGAGGCTCTTCTCTCTCCTTGCAAACGGGAAGAGCTTCACATCTCCCCCATTAAAATGTGCCATTATGATAATTATTACGCGGTGGAACCTTCTTAAGGCCCATAAAAGTTTCCCGCTCAGCCTCCCTCACACCCCCAAAATTCTGTTAGAAGGTCCCAATGTCACTGGTGAAGACCCACCACAAAGTCGTTGACATGTGACACTTAAGAAAAAACAATCTTCCCGCCTTGCATATTAAAATCCCTGTTTACACTCCTTCTCCCAACTTTTCTTTGTACACAAGGTAGAGGCTTTGCCCCAAATAAAATTCTTGGAATTCTATACTCCTCTGACTTCCTCTTGGCATAAAATAAAAATAAAGTGTATCTCCCTTTTTACCCTGACTCC
Organism: Disparrhopalites patrizii; assembly: GCA_034698585.1. Taxonomy (NCBI): domain Eukaryota; kingdom Metazoa; phylum Arthropoda; class Collembola; order Symphypleona; family Sminthuridae; genus Disparrhopalites; species Disparrhopalites patrizii. The sequence continues at coordinate 17,858 of JAQGBT010003205.1, read as the reverse complement.
AACCCGCCCGTACGCACGTGTCTGTCTCTAATATTCCCGGAAAGAGGGAAGGGATTTTCCTTTTGATAAAAAAAATGGCGGCTATGGAGACCACTTTAATGGGTGGGAAGACGAGGGGAAAATAAAGGAATGCAAGGAGAAAAACGTGAAAGGGGATGATGAGGGAATTTCTTTTTTGAGCATGTGGAGGAGCAAGAAGCATCCTCATTATTATTATTAATAGATGAAAGCACACTGCACGAGGTAGTCGGAGGAGAAAGGAGACTTTCTTCCTTTTTTCAACCACCCCATGGAGTGGCAAGGTGCAGTTAAGGCAGATGGAAGCTATTAGATAGCACCAGGGAAAAGGAAAAAAGGTCCACATATTTTTACTCCTCTATCTGTCTCTCTCTCCTCTCTCTCTCCGTGGCTTCCAAAGCACTTTTCTACACAGAATGTCTCCCGGAGAGGAAGGTGCTGTCGTTGAGAGGGAGAAAATATAAGGAGAAATGTGACTTGGTTAAAGGTGGCCGTGTGTACTTGTCTCCTCAAAATACCTGAGCACAGGTTGGAGAGGGAGAAAGGGAGCATTTGCTACGTATAGGGCCACGATTAACGGGGAGAGGGAGACAAGAAGGGGGAACGTCAACGACATGAGAATAGAGTAGCAAAGGGTCAGCGAGGAGGTCAAAGAAAGCCAGGTTAGAGACAACATGGTTGGGAGGGTGCGACTGAAAAAGAAATAGAAACAAATGGGATCCAAGAGAGCGAAAGAGAGAGAGAGATCAAGAAAGAGGAAATGCGAATGACAGAGAAAGAAAGACAGAATGAGAGAGAAAATGACACAGAGGAAGAGGCAGAATGAGAGGTAGGAAAAGACAATGTGAGAGAGGGAGAGAAAGGGAATGATAGAGAGCAAGGTAGAAAGGGGGAGGAAATGGGAGAGAAAAGATAGAGAATGTTAGGCAAGAGATAGGATGAAAGATGGATTGAGGGAGAGAAGGAACAAGAAAGAGGGATTGAGAGAGAGAACAGAAAAGGCATTGAGAGAGACAGGGAACAACAGGGAGAGAAAGAGAGACGGAGTAAGAGAGACAGAGAAAGAGCGAAGGTATATGAGAGAGAAATACAGAGGAAATAAGAGAGCGAAAGAAAGAGAGAGAGAAATACAGAGGGAATAAAATAGAGAAAGAGAGAAAGACAGAGGAAATAAGAGAGAGAAATACAGAGGGAATAAAATAGAGAAAGAGAGAAAGACAGAGGGAATAAGAGAGAGAAATACAGAGGGAATAAGATAGAGAAAGAGAGACGGAATAAGAGAGAGAGAAAGGGCGAAGGGATAAGAGAGAGAAATACAGAGGAAATAAGAGAGAGTAATACGGAGGAAATAAGAGAGAGAAATACAGAGGAGATAAGAGAGAGAAAGAGAGGGAATAAGAGAGAGAAAGAGAAGGAATAAGAGAGAGAAAGAGAGGGAATAAGAGAAAAGAGAGGGAATAAGAGAGAGAAAGAGAGGGAATAAGAGAAAAGAGAGGGAATAGGAGAGCCAAAGAGAGACCGAGAAAGAGAGAGAGAAAAAGACAGATCAAAATAGGGAACGAGAGAGGGAATAAGAGAGAGAAAAAGTGAGATAGAAAGAGAGAGATGAAGTGAGGGACTGTTTGGGAGTCAGAGGAATTGAGAGAGAGGTTGAGAGAGAGATAAAGACTGAGAGGCGCATTTAAAACTTGAAGGTTATTTGAAAGTACCAAATTTCCATTCAAACATTTTCTCTCTCGCACGTTCTCTTCCCTCTCTCTCTCTCTCTCTTTCTAGCTCTACCTTTCTTTCTTACTTTCCCTCTCTCTTCCTTTTCACTTTTTCACGCTTCCTCTCCTCCCCCAACTCTCCTCTCACACTTGGGCAATTCCCATGCAAAACCTGTGCTTAGTCCAACCTTTGACACTACTCGCTAGATTTGTGGGTTGTGTAAAAAAAATCTTTCTGTGAACTTTCCTCCCATCATATTATTATGTGGGTCCGACTTGCAATTTCTCGAAACTATTTCCTTTTTTTAATACAAAACAAATCTAAAAGAAATGCAGAGGAAGAAACGTTTTCACAATCAAATTTTTTTTAGCAGAAAAAACTCTTTTGGAGAGTCCTAATGGAATGGAAGCAATTGTTTCCAATATTTTGGTTACCCAAAAATCTTTTGACTTCCAGGAAAAAAGTGAGAAAGTGCAGAGAAAGGCACTGCAAAACATGGAAAGATGTAGTGGAAAACCGAAAAGAGAAATAGGACAGACAAAGAAGGATTTTTAAAAAGTATGTTCACCCCGGAGAATCCTGGAGGAGAAATAAAAGGAGATAATAAATTAAAAAATCTTTAATACGAAGTCGACAGCTTGGCAACGGGACCAAATGACCAAAAAATAAAGAAAGCCAGATTGAAATTGAAAAGGTCAAACTAAAAAGCAAGATCATCTTGGCAAGGTCACAAGGAGCGTGGAAAGTCCATTAAGTAGCAAAAAAGGAAGATTGGGAAAAGTACATAATGTAAAAACGGTGCAGCCGCCACCACGTGAAAGGAATAATTTTTTAAAAGTATAAAATAATAATATTTAATTTGTGGCGGCGGAGAAATAAAAAGGCGACAAAAATGGAGGAAAAGCGTGGAAATCTCTCGGCCTCCTAAAAACTCGCTACGAGAAGGATTAAAAACTCGCATAGTGTGGCTTTGTTGATGTAAAAGTCCCGCTAAGAAAAGATGGACATCGCTAGGGGAGAAAACCTGGAGCCTATTTCCAGTAATTAATAGCAACTTTCCACTCTCTCATGTCGGTGTGGGGAAAGTCCCCATTAAAAAATGGAGAGCTTGCTCCGCACTCACGGGGAAAGTATGGGGAAATGGGTGGAAATTTTTAGCTAAGAAGTTTTTTCCACTGAAAGTAAAATTATTGCACAAGTTTGTTGGGAAAGAGGTTAAACCACTAATACCTGGCCCTTCCCATACTTTTCTCCTTTGCTTTCTCCGGTACTTTTTAGTAAATAATAATTTCCCTCTCAAGGAAATTCCTAACCAAAATTCTGAGAAAAATATCTTTTACTATACATTTCTTTCGAATTTTCTACGGCGTACTTTACTTTTAGGCTGTCGGTAACTGGAATTGACCTGGCCTCAAGATTGCTAGATTGTGTGTATATTTATGTAACTTTGCAGCAGCTATTTTTAAGCACTTTTTGATCAAGTACCCAACATCGATTCTGTTTCTCGGCAATAAAATAGCTCGTGTCTGGATATTAATAATGCGTATCAGCGTCCCAATAGGGCTTCATTTTTAACAAATTTTCTTCTGCTTTCTACTATTTACTGTTGTTCCTGCTTTCTTTTTGCGGCTCGCAACTACTCGCTGATTTGATCCAGTTTCTCAGGGAACCAATTATCTCATGTTTGCCTAAACTTTCTCCTCCACTTTCTCCGCTGTTTTCTTTTAATCTAACGTTTTAATTTTTGTAGAAACTTACTATTTTATTTTGTACATTTTTGACCCTCTCTTCACTTGATTTATTTCATCATCATTGTTCTCTTCACTAAACTTGTTCACATTTTCACTAATTTCTCCATATTTTTAGCTCCAGCTTTTGCTTCATTTTCTACAATTTTTCCACTTTCTTTAGTTTTTTGTTAACCATTAATTCTTCCATTTGTTTTTCATTTTTCGTTCGCCATGAATTCTTCCATTTTGTCTTTAGTTTTTTCATTTTTCGTTAGCCATTAATTATTCCATTTTTTCTCTTATTTTTTCCCCTTGGTTTTTGTACCTCTTTTATTTCTCTCATTTTCCTTGCATTTTCTTTCACCCTTTCCTTTATTTCTCTAAATTTTTCTCTCACATGCTTTTGCGCTTTCATTTTGTTTCTCATTTCCTTGCAATTCTCCATTTTTGGCTTTCCAATTTATTTTTCGCAATGTCTGATCTATTACAAGTTATCCCTCATTTTCTTCTTCTTTTATTATTATTGTGTTTATATGCCATTAGAGTATGCACAATCAAGTGCAAGTCTTTTTCTTGCGCTCCAGTTTAATTTTTTTCGAATAACAATGCTGACATTTTTTGTTGTCGTAATGAAGCCTGCAATTTCCTCTTTGGTGGTCTCCTTAAATTTAACTGAATTTCCAACCTGCTCTCACCTAATTGTCTGTTTCCGTAGTAACGCCTGCAAAATTAACTCTGCCCGAATTATATAATATATAATAACTCTCCCTGAATTTCCTTCCCAGTGTTTTTCCCCAGCTGCTTTCCCCTTTGAGGAGCCCGTTGCCATGGTTTGAGCATAAAGGACAAATGTGCTTTACATCGTTTCACTTTGCTGCGCTTCCTGACCTTGGACCTCCATCTGGAGGAACCAGCACCATGGTTACAATAAGGAATCTACTGATGCTAATGTCTTGGATCGATCAGTGTCTTTTCCAAGAAAATCCCAAGTACCAAATATTCACGTAAAATATATACGGACGTACATATGTACATATATATTCCATTTTTTGCGAGTATTACAATGCGGATGGCTGAATGCAATTTGTGTAGAGAAAATGGATGCGTATATTATAGGAGATAAATGAGAGAGAATGTCTGAATGGATGTCGTACTTGCAATAGTAGAGCCTTCCATCCGGCGTGTAGGCCACGGTCCATCCATCCCTTAAGTGCTTCCGAGCACTCCAGATGTACTGATCATCTCGGAGTCGCCTCGCCAGAGTTTGGGGTGAGGAGGTGTTGGATGAGGTATTGGTCGTCTTGGACCGGGTCAAGGTGGAGGAGGACGATGACCCGGTCGAAGGCGCCGTGGCGTACCACGGATTTAGAAACATGTGCTCAGTGCTCCTTCTGAGGCAGCGGCAATAAGGACCTTCATCCAAATGGGCATCGTGGGAGGGTCTAGACAAATTCAAAAAATATGCACATTAAAATTTTCACTCTTTAAATTTTTACCCTTTAAATTTTCACCGTTTAAATGTTTTCCCTTTAAATTGTTACCCTTTAAATTTTCACCATTCAAATGTTTTCCCTTTAAATTTTCACTCTTTGAATTTTCACCATTTAAATTTTCTCTTTCTTTATTTTTACCATTTAAATTTTCCCTTTCTTAATTTTTACCGCTTACATTTTCCCTTTCTGAATTTTTACCATTTAAATTTTCACCATTCAAATGTTTTCCCTTCAAATTTTCACCATTCCAATGTTTTCCCTTTAAATTTTCACTCTTTGAATTTTCACCATTTAAATATTCTCTTTCTTTATTTTTACCATTTAAATTTTCCCTTTCTAACTTTTTACCATTTAAATTTTCCCTTTCTAACTTTTTACCATTTAAATTTTCCCTTTCTAACTTTTTACCATTTAAATTTTCCCTTTCTAACTTTTTACCATTTACATTTTCCCTTTCTAAATTTTTACCATTTAAATTTTCCCTTTCTAACTTTTTACCATTTAAATTTTCCCTTTCTAAATTTTTACCATTTAAATTTTCCCTTTCTAAATTTTTACCATTTACATTTTCCCTTTTTAAATTTTTACCATTTAAATTTTCCCTTTTTAAATTTTTACCATTTAAATTTTCCCTTTCTAAATTTTTACCCTTCAGATTTTCTCCCTTGAAATTTTCCCCTTTACAAATTTTCACCCTTCAAAATTCTGTCCACATCTTTTCATAAGTAATTATAGCAATTTAAAGAAAACAAAGCCGCCAAACTGGCAGAATTCAAAATTCGTAAGCGGGAGAAAGTTTCCGGGAAAAGTTTTCCCGTTGGCTTTCTCTTCCAAAGTATGCCGAAGTATGTTTTTTTGTTTATGCATTTTGCTTTTTCTTCCGCTCCTCCTCAGCTCCATTCCCGTCATTATGTTTGCCCTTTCCCCGTCTTTTATTAATGCTTTCTCCATTCACGTTTCTCCCCCTCCATCCCTTCCCTTCCGCCTCTTCGTTAAGACCAGTGTAAATAATAAATTCGTCTGCATGTGCATTACGCTCGCCATGGTCACGAGATGAACACGAGACTGTAGCTTCCAAAGCGAGAGAGAAAAAGGAAGAGAAAAATTCACACGATTAGGCCAAAGCAAGGGTGAAGGAGAAAGTTTTGGAACCAAACTTTTCATTTGTTTTCTTTTCCATTTACTCCCGCTTTCATCCCTCCCGATAAAAAAAACAAAAAAAAAGTTTCTCCCTACATGCCAAAGGACTTTCTCTCCTTTTGTATTTTTCCCTTCGACTCAAAACATCGTTGAGTCGGACACCTTCAACTTCTGGCTCTTTCCAAAATATTTGTTTTCTCCGGGATTTGAATACATCAACGTTACTCAATTCTAATGTGCTCCAACCTGGCGCAAATCTTCTATTGCTACCGTTGTGAACACCATTTTTCTCCCAATGAAACCTTGAATATCAAGCCAAAGGAAGATACGGAAGGATGTAGCATGCAAATCATTTGCCTGCGTGTAGCGGATGCATACACACACCAAAAAGGAAATTTGACACACCTCCCATGTCTCTCTGTCCTCCTTTGATACCATGTCACAACGAGAGAACCCAAAGAAGCTCATACCCAGACAAATTAATTTCGTGCATGTCAATATATCAAATAGACCCGGACTCCCGCTTTACTCCCTGTTTCGGGAGGTTGGGCCTTTATTCTTAATTAGCATTTATTTCTTGGCAAATGCCAGGGGAAATCGAAACGGGAAGTGAGGAGGGAAAGTGAGAGGGCGAGGGAAAGTGTGGGAGAGAAAGTCAGTAAGAAATAGAGACGGAGGGAGTGAAAGAAAGGAGAGACAGAGAGATATCTAACTAATGGAGACTGGCCTCGTAAAGAATATTGATATACTACAAGGACTTAAAGGAGAATCCAGGAATAGCTGAGAGAATGCAATGGGAGAAATTAACTTGCTGTCTCCCTTTTTCTCCGTCACCATCTCGCCCTCTAGCACATATGAATTTACGGGAAATGTATGTATGCCTGTGATCTCCTGGAATAAAAGGATGGGTTCTTGTGTGGGAGAAAGTACAAGAGAGAGAAAGAGAGAGAGAGAGGAAAAGCCTGGAGGTAGCCTTGAATTGATTTTCATTGATGCCGAAAACACACGGAGGGAAAGAGAATGGGAGGAAGTGAGACAGTCAGAGCGAGAGAGCGATAAAGAGAGAGAGAGAGTAAGATAGAATAAGAGAGAGCGTGAGAAAAATAGACACACAGTCGTAAAATCGGGAGAGAATGAAGAGAAAATTAAAATACAAAGAGAGCAAAAACAGAGAAATAGAGAGAGAAATAAGAAGGAAACATAAAAGAAAGTAGAGAGAAAGAGTAGACAGAGATAAAAATAAAGAGACATAAAACTAGATAGAGAATAGACAGAGATAAAAATAAAGAGAGATAAAACTAGATAAAGAGTAGACAGAGATAAAAATAAAGAGAGATAAAACTAGATAAAGAGTAGACAGAGATAAAAATAAAGAGAGATAAAACTAGATAAAGAGTAGACAGAGATAAAAATAAAGAGAGATAACTAGATAGAGAAGAGAGAGTAGAGAGAGCGAAGGAAAGAGAGAGTAGACAGAAATAAAAATAAAGCGAGAGAAAGTGGAGAGAGACAAAGCAAAAGAGAGAGTAGACAGAGATAGAAATAAAGAGAGAGAAAGTGGAGAGAGACAAAACTAAAAAGAGAGTAGACAGAGATAAAAATAAAGAGAGAGTAGGTAGAGATAGAACTAAAGAGAGAGAGAGTAGAGCGAGAGAAGAAAAGAGAGATATTAGAGAGATAGAACTGAAGAGAGAGAGTAGAGAGAGAAGGAAAAAGAGAGATATTAGAGAGATAGAACTAAAGAGAGAGTAGGGAGAGAGAAGGAACAAGAGCGATTAGAGAGAGATAGAACTAAAGAGAGAGAGTAGGGAGAGAGAAGGAAAGAGAGAGATTAGAGAGAGATAGGACTAAAGAGAGAGAGTGGAGAGAGAGAAGGAAAGAGAGAGAGTGTAGAGAGAGCTAGAACTAAAGAGAGAGAGAGAAGGAAGGAGAGCGAGTAGAGAGAGGATCGTCATCGTATCCCCCAATTACACTCCCACACACCCTGCATATTAAAATCTATTAAGATATGAAAGGCGAGCATTTATCTCTCATCGTTGCCCAGCATCAAATTTACCCGCCAGCGCCTTCCCGTCACTTATTACTTCTCCTTTCTCCTGCCTCTCCATTTCCCAATGCTCAGATGGATGCTTTCTCCTCCGCTTCATCACATTGTCCTCCACAAATTTCCTCCCCGAGAATTTCCATTTTTCAAATTGTTTGTCCTTCATCAATATCAACACTTCCATTTTGACTCTCTTTACATCTTTTGGTCAATTCATATGTATGTGAAAATTAATTCTCCCTTCTGTTATCCTCCTATCTACGTCAAGTACGAGGAATTCCCATTATATACATTGCCATTGCATTTAAGGCATGTAACGCATCCCAGCTGCCGTCCCCCAAAATCTTCTGGTGACCGGCCTTCACCTTGAGGTTCCTATCTGTTCGTCTTGTGCCCGCTTTTCCCGCATGTGTTCCATTGTTTTGGGGTTTTTCCTATCTCAACCTGTCAACATGGAGCCAGGCTTTTCTCGGTGGGTGCCGGCTTCCGATCTTGACGGTTCACACACGTGTTTCCCAGAACCTTATCCATTTTTCTGCTCCAGTAATGTCTGCGGTGTCATTTCCGCCTGCCCATATGCATGGGCATCTGTTTCCTGTGGTTACCCCGTATCTCCACTGTTGGAGGGAATCCCTGGTACGAGAGGAGGCGGTCATCGTCCGGGAAAATGAATGGGGAAACGAGTATCACAAAATATTCTTTCTCTGTGCTTTCCAGTGAATTTATTTTAAGGGAAATGATGTGGGAAAAACGTTTCTCTAAATCATGGCCGGTTTTCCAGATAGAACGTGAAAGGAGACGAGAAATACATTGTAGAAGAGAGAGATGAAGAAACAGAGAGAGCAAACGAAAGAGAATGCAGAACCACTGAAACAAATAAGGACAACCACAAAGCAACCGAGGAAAAAATTAAGAGAAAAAGAAAGCAACAGAAGAAAAAATGAGGAGAAAGCGAAAGCAAAGGAAAAAAGTTAAAATAAAGAGAAAGCAACAGTAGAAAAAATAAAAACAAAGAGAAAGCAAAGGAAAAAAATTAAAATAACTAAAGAGAAAGCAAAGGAAAAAAATGAAAATAACTAAAGAGAAAGCAAAGAAAAAAAATTAAAATAGCTAATGAGAAAGCAACACTGGAAGAAATAAGAGGAACGAGAAAGCAAAGGAAAATAATAAAAGTAAAGAGCAAGCAACAAAGGAAAAAATAAGAAGATAACGAAAGCAACAGCGGAAAAAATAAGAAGAAAGGGAAAGCAAAGGAAAATAATAAAGAGAAAGCCACACAGGAATAAATAAGAGGAAAGAGAAAACAAAGAAAAATATTAAAAATACAGAGACAGCAACAAAGGAAAAAATAAGATGAAAGAGAAAACAAAGAAAAATAATAAAAATACAGAGAAAGCAACAAATAAAAATAATAAAAATGCAGAGAAAGCAACAAATAAAAATAATAAAAATACAGAGAAAGCAACAAATAAAAATAATAAAAATACAGAGAAAGCATCAAATAAAAATAATAAAAATACAGAGAAAGCAACAAAAGAAAAAATAAGAAGGGAAAGCAACAAAGGAAAAAATTAAAAGAAAGGGAAAGCAAAGAAAAATAATAAAGTGGAAGTAACACAGAAAAAGGTAAGAAGAAAGAGAAAGCAAAGGAAAACATAAAAATTAAGAGAAAGCAAAGGAAAACTTAAAAATTAAGAGAAAGCAAAGTAAAAGTAAAAACAAAGAAAAAGCAAAGGAAAACATAAAAATTAAGAGAAAGCAAAGTAAAAGTAAAAACAAAGAAAAACCAACAGAGAAAAATGAAGGAGAGGGAGAAAGCTAAGGAAACCATCAAAATAAAGAGAAACCAACAGCGAAAAAATAAGCAGAAAGAGAAAGCAAATTAAAACATAAAAACAAAGAGAAAGCAAATATGGAGAAAATATACCTAACCAAACGAAGACAAAAAACGATAGAGATGGCACATAAAGGAGAAAGTGAAACGTGAAGAATAACAGCAAAACTGAAAGTGAGTCAGCAAAAGTGAGAATAAAAATTAGAAAGGAAAAGTGGGAGAAAGATAGAAAAAAGTCATTGCAACTTTGCTATGTCCTTGTGTTCGAAACTTGGAGCAACTTTGTTGGATAGCAATTTGAGTGGGATTTACACCCGAGAAATAAGTCGAGTGAAGAATGACTTTTAAAGATATTTCCTTCACTTTTAAATAACAATGAGCTCGGACTTTTTAGGGAATTAGCTCCAAGTGTTGAAGGAAAAAAAGGACACAATTTTGCCATTATCAACCATGTAGAAATTGACTTTCCCCCCATTTCCACAAATGCAAAATTATGGTTGTGAAGGGAAGGATTACAAATTCCTTTTGTCTCTGTTTTCCTGTCGGTAATGGGTGGAAGGTGATGATGGAAAGTAAATGGAGAGAAAGCGATGGTTGGGGGTAGGAGATGTCGTGTGTAGATAATTTTTTTCCCCGGTTTATATGAGAAAGTGGAACAAGAGAACCCTTTTTAATTTATCAATTCCACTGGCGTCACGGCAGCGGCTGGCATGATCAATTGGTAATTAAGGGAAATTTGAGTGAAATTTATTATCCTTTAGCCTAAGTGAGCACCTGACTCTACCCGTTTTTTTAATGTTTGTTCTAACGCAACCAGTGTAATTTTTTCTCTTTTGGGTTATTTGTTCAGCTTATGCATATGACAATTGTTTTCCTTTTGTGTTTTACCATACTTTCTTTTTAATTTCACAGGCATTGTTCTCCCCGCCAATTTCAATTTCCTCTGTATTCTACTGTGTACTTTAGAGACATGCAAATTTTGTATGGCCAAATCACCATTTGTCGACATTTGTTGAATAATTCTTTTTTATATCATTTTTGATTATTTTGTAATTTAATATTTTTAAAAATAATTTTTGATTATTTTGTAATTTAATATTTTTAAAAATAATTTTTAATTAATTGTGTAATTTATATATTTTAAAAAATAATTTTTAATAATTTGTGTAATTTAATATTTTTTAAAATAATTTTTAATAATTTGTGTAATTTAATGTTTTTTAAAAATAAGTCTCAATAATTTGTGTAACTGTTTTTGCCTCATATGTCTATTAATAATTGCCTATTTTCCCCGTTATTTTCTCTCGTATTTCTACTAATCATAATTTCATTTTTCATGTTCTTTCCCAAAATTATTTTCGACTTTTTGCCTTACGCATTTCCACTTGCAAATAAATCTAGACTTTCACCTTGTAAACCGTCTACTTATCTAATCATCTCTTTGCTGTTGTTTTCACATTATCTCCTTCTGGATTTCCTGGCCGATAAATAGTTGATCGAATGAAATTGTTCCCTGGAAAACACTATAGAATTCTCACGCAGGATTCTTTTGCCGCTTTAAGCAAAGGAAACCGGGAGGAAAACAAAGGATGGAAGGGGAGAAAGTAAAAGTGAGAGATGTGTAACTACAGACCAAGGCAAAAAGGAGACGAAGACATCACGTGAAAGAAAAATTTGGGGAAAGTCGAGCCTTATAAACTTTTTTTGGGGGAGAAGAAAATCGAAAGGGAAAGAGAGACTGGGACGAGTGTTGGAAGGAAGAATGAAAGAAAGAAAGGAAACGTTGACAAATGCATTAGCACCAGATGTGAGCATCATGAATAATGTATGTTATGTTAATCGTTACAAGGCCACTTGATTTCCACCTATATCTGTGTGTGTAGCAATGTGTACGTCCATACCTTTTTCCCTTTCCCGGGCTTCTTTTCCTTCCTTCTTCTTTCACTTCCTCCTCCCTCAAGCGATTAATGAGGGGAAACTTTTTTTTCCTAGTCTCTCTTTTCCCTTTTATCTCCATGTTTTTTCCCCTTTTCTCCCACACTTTCTCTATTTCCTCTTTCTGTTCCCACATCATTTGAGTGGGAGCTGTTCATCAAAGATTTAAGTTTACCACCGATTTCCACCTATTCCTCTTCATTACGTCCCATCCGTAATTACCCTTTTCCCTCCATCTTGTCCCCCTCTACAATATTTACAGGCGCTTCCCCTCTCCATGTAACAGAATGGAAGGCTAAACACACGTGCTTTCTCTCTCTCTCTCTCTCTCTCAAAGAATTCTCTGGAGAACGGAAGAAACCGGCGCTTTCTCTTCTCTCTCATTTCAAATGGCTTGTTATCTCCCTCACCAATTTTCAGATCTTTTCTCTCTCTTCATCATTGACTCGCTCCTTTTCTCACAATTATCTCTCTCCTTCTCTCACTATTGTAGCTCTCTCCTTCTCATTTATTTTTCCTATTTCACTGTTTCTCCTTTTCTCCATTGCTCTCACTTTTGTCTTATTTTCTCTCTTTTTCTCACTTTCTTCTCCTTTGCATTTTCTTACTTTCTCTTTTTCTCCTTTCAAATTTCTACTTTCCTTTTTTTTCTCACCTTTTTCTCCTTTTCTTTATTTTTAGTTTACTCTCTTATTCTCACTTTTTTGTCCTTTTCTCTTATTTTCTACCTTACCTCTTATTTCCTTACCTCTTTTGACTTGTTCCCTTCTTTCCCTTTCTCGCTTTTATAATCGTCTGTTCTCCATTTCTTTATTTTTGCTTTTCATTTGTGTCTTTCGCTTTCCCTATATTTCTATCTTTCTCCGTCTCACAAATGTTTCTTTTATGTTTCTCGCTTGTTTATCTCTCTCCCTCTTTCTCGCTTTTAATTTCTATCTCCTTCTTACTTTGTGATTTGTGTCTACTTGTCAAATAATTCTCTCTTTAATAGTATCTCTTTTCTCCTCTCTCTTCTTCTTCTTCTATGTCCCTTTCAATTTCTCTTTCTCTCTATGTTTCTGGTTCTTTCATAACACTTTCCTCCCTGTTCTTTGTCTTCTTCTCTAGTTCTCTCTTCTGCTCTTATCACATCTGTCCTTTACTCTTTCGCTATTTAGGGTCACCTTTGGCTCTTTCCATCTCTTGCTTTCCCATTTTGCTGCAAAGAATTGCCCCTCATCCCCTCAAATGGCCTCCCTTCCCTCCTCCCTCTGGCTGGGTTCTCACTTTCCCCGGCAGAATTTGGTAGCACACAACGCTCTCCCCTCTTCCATTTCCCCTGCTTCGGAATTCTGTTTACACGTCGGACGGAGTGCAGACGCACTCACCAAAAACCGGAGGACTCCAAGGGAAAACAAACAAACAATCCCGAGACTTTTTGGTCTCTCCCCACTTTCTCCTTTAAAATATTTTTGGTTCCTCCCTCGGTTCTTATATAAACCAGGACGTCCCAAGTTAAAAAGGGTCGTTTTCTTTCTTTTGGCTCCACAAACATGCTCTTTTTTAATTTTGGGTCCCCATACAAATGCAATTTATGCAAGTTGAAAGGTTTCTCCAAGTAAAAGGGGTAATTGGAAGACCTTGCAAGGATATTGAAGAACCCCTTATAAATACGGTGAACAACTGGGGAGTTTAATTACTCCGTTTTGACTGGAACAAGGAGTTTACGTAACCTTTGGCATATTAGGTTACATGAGGGAAGGAAATTAAATGTGGAATTTGTGCCTATGGTTTAATTTCCCCCACAAAAGGTTATGACGCAGGTTTTGAATTTCACAATTAAGGTAATTGAATTAGTGCAGATCATAATTAAAATGAGACGCCCTATAACAACCGGGCAATTTTCTTGTCATGTGTGTCAGTAGAGATCATTTTTTTGTCTTTTAGATCATTTTTTTTGTGCATTTGCAGAGGCTCCGAAATGCTTGTGGGTGTATATAATATACCGGGGAAAGCGTTTAAAGTAGAACGGAACTAATGTTGCTGGGGCGGGCGTCATACTGCTGAGGCCATATGGTCCATAAATGGATTGAAAATGGCGGAAAGAGTAAACAAGGACTTTTTCCCTGTAAAGTTTTTCAATTTCCACCTCCAACTCCATTTTTTCTTTGTTCAAGTCAATTCGGACGAGACAAAAATCCCACTCGTATTCTTTCAGATATAAAAATGGGAAATTGACTAATATCAAAGCATTTGGAAAGAGAAAGTCGAATGGAATTTTAAAAAACAAAACGAATGGAAATTTTCACCGGTGAAAGCAATGACAAGTGCAAGTTTGGTAAATATTTAGGAAATTTAATTTTTAAATGGGAAAATTTGAGCCCAAAAATATGTCAATTGTTTGACCACACAAAATCCCATTGTAGGGATTTAAAATATTTAAAATCCCAAAAATGTGACTCTGAACTCACACGGAGGAAAAATAATCATTCCAGAGGGAATAAAAGAGCACATGAAAAAGGTGGACATTCGCCTGAGAGCAAATAGTAGTCCTGCAATAATTTTGTGGTCCAAAAGTCAAAAAGGTCAAGTTTACCGAGCCCAAGTTATTCTTGTGCAAACATTTTCTATTTATTCTTTTAATGTGCATAAAAGGGACGGAGTCAGAAAAAAAAATGGGGGAAACCACACGAAGGAAATAATAGATATGGAGGTGGACATCTTCTCCGCCGTTCCTTTTGTTATAAAACAGAGCAGAAAGAGCCCCAAAAAAAGTTGGAAACGTCCCAAGTGCAAACGAAGTAGGATTTTGCTACCCAAAAAGAATAAAAGCCCCGCTTTCACCCATTACGTGCTGGGGATACAGTATTACCCCCCATTTTATCCTGTGTATTCCCCAATTTTTCGCCATTTTCCCCAAACCAACCACTTTGTTTTCCTTTGCTGATCTATTTTGAATTTTATTTTCTGATTCTCCTCGCGATTGTTTACTCAAATGTTGTGCCCACGTTTTTCCCTTGCTAATTCCTCCCATTTCCTTTTGTGGGAAGATATAGTTTGGTCCGGATTCTCCGTCGGAATTTCGAGGGACTATCCTTTCTCCCAGGCCCGTCCCGCCCATTCCCACCCAAGAGGAATGAGCCAGGGAAAGTGTGGCTGAAATGAGTCATAATGAAGAACGATTGGGAGACATTCCCCGCGACAGCCTTTCTCCGCCCGAATCCCCATAATGATTATGTACCACCAGCCACTCCTCATTATTCAAGATGAATCATGGCTTTCTCCTTAGAACTTACACAGTGAGCACATGAATGTGGTCAGAAAGCTCCTCATGCACCTTTCAAGGTGATGCATATTCTGAGGGAAAGTAGCATTTTTGTAGTAGTCGTTAAATGTTTTTAAACATCCGCCAGTTGCAATAATAGTTGTGGTAGGAGTCAGTAATAAAAGTGTATTGAAGCTATTAAAGGGCAATCCGCTCGCTTGGAGAGAAAAATACATGTACTTAGTCCGCTAAAGCTGCACTCACATTCAATTTCAAGAAGGGAACGGACAGGCGGGCAAATAAGTGGATGAAGATAAATTAAGCGAAACACATACAGTCGACTCTCTCTATAACAGTCCCCTTTATAACAGTACTCTCGTTATAGCAGCAGCAAAAAATGCTCCCCTCAAAAACTTTCTCCATTTGTGAACATATAAATGTATGTTCTCTATAACAGTTTTTCGCTTTAACAAGCGAAATTTGATGCTTTATGGGGTGCTGTTATAGCGAGAGTCGACTGTACAGTGGAGTCTCGTTATAACAGCATACATAGAGGGAAATATTGAGAAAGAATTACAAAAACATACAGGGAAAGAAATACAGATAGATATGCAGAGGGACGAAATAAAGGTAAATAGAGGAAATCAATAAAACCATAAAGAAAGAAAAATTCAAAGCAAAAAATAAATAAAAGTCAAAGTAAGCAACATACAGATAAATAAAAAATCGGAAGTAAAATAGGTACAGACAAATAATTAAGCTAAATGCAAGAAATAAAAATACAGACAAATAAATAAACTACGTAAAAGAAAGAAACAAAAATACAGACAAATAATTAAACTCAAGGAAAGAAACAAAAATACAAATAAATAAATAAAACGACAGAGAGGTGCCGAGAAAAATACGCAAATAAAGAATAATACACATCAAAAGGTAATTACATATAAGCAAAAAAATACAAAAATAAAAAATCACAAATACAAACATGGAGAAAGAAAAGAGAAAACCGGATCGCAAAAATATACAGAAATAGCAAAAAAGAAAAGACAATAGATAAAGAAAAGAGCAGAAAAAATTACAATCAAGCATTTTAAAGAGAAAAGGATAAAGAAAGGAGAAAGAAATCGAGAAAACGAAAACAGAGAAAGAAACCTAGAAGGGAATCTAGAGAAAAAAATATAAAGAAGAAATGCAGAGAAAGCGAACAAAATTGTGAAAGAAATATAGAAAAGACCGAAAAAGAGAAGCAAATAGTGAAAGATATATAGAAAAGACGGAACCAGAAAAGCAAATAGTAAAAGAAATATAGAGAAGAAAACATAGGACAAGAAATGTAGAAAAGAAAAGAAAATAGTACAAGAAATAGAGAAAAACAGCAACTAATGAAGACCAAGAAATATAGAAAAGAAAAGAAAATAGTACAAGAAATAGAGAAAAACAGCAACTAATGAAGACCAAGAAATATAGAAAACAAATAGTGAAAAACAAAGGAATAGAGAAAACAAATCGTGAAAGACCAAGAGGAAGAAACAAAGAATAACGACGAGAAAGACAGGAAGAATACTACCAACAAAAATACAGGGGACAGAGTAAATGAAAAGTGATCAGTAGAGATGGAGAGAAATAAAGTTGAAAGAGGAAGCGTAGAGGAGGAAAGAAATGATTAGTAGATGAAAATAAATGAGGTGACGACTGATGACTGGAGGCTGGCTGACGTGAGAAGGTTCATGTACATACAAGTAGATACACAGGCCTTACATTTTTATTAACGTGGCCATTCATCTGCCCGGAGTACTTTCCTTTAAACAGGAGAGCCGGGATAAGATTCTGCACTTTCTCCGTTTCCTCCTCCCTAAAACCACCACCCTTTCTCCAAAGGACATTCACAAAAGGTTTTTGTGAGGGCAGGAGAGAGAAAGTGCAGGAAATCCACGCTTCCACAGATCCCCCAATGTATTTCTAGTGGAGTCAAACGTCATGTGAAGAGCGGCTGGAGGACGGGCTGGAGAGTGCATATTGCATATATAACGTACATAAGGAGATGTTCCTGAAGAAGAGATCTCCTTCCACCATCCTGGAGAAAAAGAATGGACCAAGACCATAAGTACCCACTCCAGCTGTACTTGGATTTCACTCCGTTTATTCTCTAACCCCCTGCACTTTCCAGAAAAAAACCAAATACGAGTTTTCATCCTCACTTTCTCTGGGTTAAAAAAAGCTTTTTTTCCATTCCTAAAAAGCGACCACCATTCTCTGGAAGCACTTTCCCCTAAATTTGTTGTCCCCTTCAAATTTACTTTCATCTTGACTTTCCCCTTTTGTTTGTATTATTTCCCTCCTTCCGGTCTACCTCATGTTTTCCTTTTCATTTTGAAATTATGTACCTTAATCCCGTACAAAGCTTGAAAAAATATCTACAAATCCCAGTCATATCTGAATCGTTCGTTTGTTTTTCCACAACTTTCACCGGGGATCTTTTGAGACCAAAAATGTCATTTAAAAATAAGTAAAAAATAATAAAAATAAATAAAAAATAAAAAGAAATAATAATAATAAAGAATTAAAAAATAATCAAAAAATAATCAAAAATAATAATAATAATAAATACTTAAAAAATAATAAATAATAATAATAATAAATACTTAAAAAATAATAAATAATAATAATAATAAATACTTAAAAAATAATAATAAAAAAAATTAAAAAATAA